>VYZU01021440.1:0-34116 GCA_013401355.1 Ceyx cyanopectus | reverse complement strand
GGGATTAGCCGTCGGGGTCTGTTGCATACGTATATATATAGTTGATTCAAAGCATTGATTATACATTTTGCTGTTGCCTAGCTTGTTTTTTTTTGTTGTTGTTGTTTATACATATATATTGTTCTAATAAATTTCTTGTCTCCTTATAAGTCCCGGGTCTCACATCTAAAATAAGATAATAGTTGTCTAAACTAAGACACTGCTCTTCTGGTCTGCTGTGTGCATAGAGGAAAGAAAGAAAAGGCTTTTCTGGCTGGCCTTGCTCTGCCTAGCTTGATGTAAAGCTCTGTAGCAGGCAGACTTTTCCTTAGGCTTCAGGGACCTCACAAGAACCCTGCTTGCATGCTCTGCTCATCCCTTGGTCACCCTGAAGAGTTTCTGGTCTCTTTTATCTTATTCTCTCCTCCTGCTGCCCAAACCAACCCAACCTCACCTGGAAAAGCAGGAGACATCCTGAGGTGTCCTTGGAGCTGAAGTGTTGCTTGAGCTGCTGTAAAGAAGTGGTGGTGTGAAAGGTACTGGGGAGACAGGAGACTTCAAGCATCCTGCTTTTTTTACCACAGAGGTGGGATCCTCAGAGTGACAACAGTCCATGCAAACCTGGGAATGCTATGTGAGAATGGGCTTTGCAATTGTTGCAAGGGAAGACTTGGGAAGACCTTGATCTAGATTAATCCTTATGAGGAATGTTACCATTCCTTGATGCCTTGGCTCTGAAATGTCTTGGGAGGTGTCAGAATCCTTGTCAGGTTTTTTTTTTACTGGACCATCCCTGAAGCTTATCAGAAGTTTCTTGAAGAAAACCAAAAAGTTTCACAGAATGCTTCTGCCTCACTGCATTGACACTTTTCTAATAAGGAAAAAAAAGGTATTTTGTTGGAAAAATTCCAATTTGAGTTTCAAGAATAGATTAAGGCACAAGTGCTTAAAGGCTTTTCTGTGATCTGTTATCTTCTGTCATAAAATTACATCAAAGTTTCAACTATCATCTAAAACAAAAAAAAGTTCTGAAAATTGTGGCCTTTATAGGTGTGAATCTGCAGAGAGCTGGAAGAGCATCTTAAGGGATACATCATCCCATTAATTTCATTGGGGTGTTAGGTCTGATCTTCTCTAGCTAGCACACCTTGGGGAAATTGTTTTTGAATGCTAGCAAACTGTGTTGTAGTCCTGGCCTCCTTGACCAAGGGTTACATGCAGTTTCCTTCAAGGAAGATGCTCAGGGAAGCCACTGTTGCCATGCTTTCCTCAGTGGCTCAAAAGTGTCTCTCTTTTTTCTTTCCTGGAATCTGCCACTCATTGCAGTCCCATCAAGCTGAGGAGCATCCTTTATGTGGAAGGGTTTGCGGTTATGTTGTGGAGTGTATTTGTGTTGAACAATGAGAACACTTGTCCCCTTTGGCTTGATATTCCTTGACAGACTGGAAACTGTAAAACTGAAGAAAACAGTCGAGTGAAATCACAAGATTGTTGTTTGTTTTTTTTAAAACAAGAATTGTAAAGATCTGCAGAAGATCTGTCTCCACTTTTGTTTGAAACTGGGTTTCCTTGAAAGAGGCCCAGCTCACATCACTGGGGAGAAGGGGAATGTCCATCATTTGGGACTCTCATCCCATAGTTGTGCTGTGCCTGAACCAGATGAGCATGTGCATGTGTCTATGTGCATGGCATGTGTGGGGCCTGTGCTGTGATCACCAGAATTACAGTCTAGCCAGATAACGAGCTGTTGTTGTTTACAGAGCTTAGTTCCGGGCACTTCAATTCCAGAAAGATGTAAACAAAATTAGAGGGAATTCAGAGGATTGCAAGGAGAATGATTAAGGGGCTGGAGGGACTGACTTATGAGGAATGCTTGTGAGAGCTAAATATATAGCTGTTTTGGCTTAGTGACTAGAGAGGAGCTATGCTAATGATCTAGGCATATTGGGAAGACATAAAGAATTGTCTAGTGTGGACTGAGCTGGAAGTGTCTCATGGTAGAAAACTTGGATAAGTGAAGAGAAAAAAATTGGCAGGAGAAAAAAAAATACTTAATGGAAGAAAGAGATTAGATGGTGAAATAGCTTTGTTAAGAATTGTGGTGGAATTGCTGTCATTTGGGATATCTGAAGTTTGGCTGGGCATAGCCCCGGAGAATAATCCATGCAATAGAAGTTTGAAAAGGTCCCTTGAGAGACAGTCTAGATGCCTTAATAGATTTTTATGCTGTCATTAATTTCTGAATCACAGGTAATATTTCCAGTCTGACAAAGAACCATATTCTTTAAAGCATTTTTCTTTCTTGCCTGGTATTATTTCTACTGTGATGCAGATATTGGTGCAAGACAGATGCATGAGGAAGTCTATTTGAACAAATAAAATCCTGGTTATGAACTACTTAATTCAAAAACTACTTTCCTCTTTCCTTTTAGTGGAGTGTTCACTCACAATTTGACTGATAGGTAGGAAAAGGCAACCTGCTGGACATTTAATAAGATTAATATCCCAATATCTGTAACTTCATCCTATAAGCTGTGCTAGGCTTTGACAAGTTTGCCATTGCCACAAATAATAAATATATTTATCCCCTGTGTTTTATGGATATTCCATAGCATTTTGAAAATGTGCAAGATAAAGAGCAGATGATATATATGTATGTATATAATCTCTGCTCTTTATCTTGCACATTTTCAAAAGGGTAATCAAACTAGACTACTCTTTCTGGGCTCAGAAGCTGCTGTGGTTGAGCTTGTAGCATTTCTGGCATGTCACAAGACCTGAGCCCTCCTAGGGCCATCTGTGAACTAAGGGGAGTTGGACCTATGAGGGAAGCAGAAGTGGAACATGCTGGCTAGAGATGACCAAGCTGACTGGTGGTGGGTGGGAATCAGTCAGATGGTTTGCTCTTAGCTCCTTTACAACAGGAGTTGAATAGTGAAAGCTCAATGAGTGGTGCTGGCTGCTCATTTTAACACTTTTCTTGGAAGAGAACAGACTGAATTGACAGGGAGTTTTGTAGTGGTTGCTGTGCTGGCTGGCACCATGGAGTTGCAGAGGCAAAAGGTATTACAGATTGAGGGAAAGAGCCAGGATACATAATAAGGATTATCCAGACTGAAAAGCTATTTATTTGTTATATAGTTACAGACCCAGGGAGAGTTCATCATAGTTTATTAGCTCAGGTTCAGAACTATGCAAATTGCAATTGGTTTCTGGGCAGGAATCAAGGAGCACTCTTCTTGTATTGGCATGCACTCCAGATTGGTAAATCTTGCTGGATCTTTCCCATTCTGTGCCAGTTGGAGGGTCTCAGCAGCCAGCCTAGCAGTGCAATGGAACAAGGTACAGAGACAGCTGACTCTGGTTAGAAATCAAAGCTTCTTAGCCTGGACTGGCCTTGGTATGTGCAAGGTGGTTGTTAGTAATGATGCCTTTATCCCATGCTACCCAGTAGAGCAAGTTTGTTAGTTCAGATTTGATGCAATGGGAGAGCAGTTGAGCTCTGAGCCTGTGCCAGAAACACAGGACACTGCAGACTTGAGTTGCCTGCACTGAACGTCCTATTTTTTCAAGTTATCTCCTCTTCATGAAATATGCAAGTCCTGGAAAGAATATGAAATCTCAGCTTTGCTTTAGGTAGAGATAGTTGGCTGCATTTGTGCCAGAATGGGAAAACTGAGATGGGGGGAAAAATTCAGTCAGGGATGAAGATTAGATACTCCAAAGGTGAGAAGCTGTATTGGCAGGGATGAGATGCTGTTGGATGGTGGAATTCATGCTCCTAAAGACAGAGAACTTGAAATACAGCCCCAAAGACCCATGGAGATACTGTTTTCTTGGTGTTATTTAGGCAATCTGTCTGCCCTCTAGTGACAAAACTCATGGAG
Source organism: Ceyx cyanopectus (assembly GCA_013401355.1). Classification (NCBI taxonomy): domain Eukaryota; kingdom Metazoa; phylum Chordata; class Aves; order Coraciiformes; family Alcedinidae; genus Ceyx; species Ceyx cyanopectus. Next base: position 30,250 of record VYZU01021440.1, on the reverse strand, counting down.
GCAGATAGAGAACTACTGCTGCTACCATTAATTAATAACAGTATTGATTAAAAAAAGGCTGGACTGGATGTTTGGAGCCCAAAGGATGAGAGTTCTCAGTCCTGGCTCACTGCAGAGAGGAGTGGGGTGAGAGAAAGATAATTTGTCTAGTAATTGTGTTTGTTGCATGCAGCAAATGGATTGGTTACAGCACCTTTTAATCATTGTTCTGTGGGATTTTGCTAATCTCATTCGAAGCCCGGCAGAACATTTGTCGCTTCACACCCAGCTGTTGAGTCACAGCACAGAGCTGCTGCCTCCTTCAGCTATCAGTGCAGTAGCAGAGCAGCAGGAGGCTCTGGAGCAGATTCCTGCTACTGATTGCACAGGATAGAGCTGTGGGATTGCTCAGTGGGTAGCTCTGAAAGGAAGAGAGAGCCCCAGAAGGCTGTAAGGAAGAGGGTGGTTGGTGGGGAACTTGTGGTTGTATTGCTGTGTGCTCCATTTTAGAAGAAAAATCTAAGCATTTCCAAAACCAAAATCTGAAATAACCTAGACATGTTTTCTCTCAAATTCCTGGTCTAGAGATCTGACAGCAGCACTATTGAATAGCAATCTTCATAGGAAGGGAGACTTCTCAAACAACAAGTTGGTTTTGGGTTGGTTTTTTAACTTTTTTTTTTTTTTTTTAATTCTCATGAACAAAGTGGGGAAAAAAAAGTGGACTGACTATTTGGTAACTCCTTTTATTAGCAATCAGAGTTGGTGTAAAAATTATTATGCAAATACACTAAACCAGAATATGTGGATGTTTAATGACAACTACTCCAAGGAGAGCTGGCCCTTCTGAAAGAAGCAGAGGTTGATTCTAAGTATGCAATATAAGACATTCAGGTTTATGCTTCTGCTCCAAAAGAGAGGAGGATCTGGAATGTGGTTATCTCACAGTTCAGAAAGCATGGTAATCCCTGGGCTCTGATCCACTTTGGAGAGGTCTCATTTTTATGTCCAAGTCACACTTTTAGCCCACTGCAGATGTTAGAGCTCTGTGACTTCAAGTCTTCAGTGCAGGGATAGCATTATTTGCTAGATAGGAGGTGAGCAAAAAAAATCCACACATGCCACAGACACAGGGAAAAAGCTCAGGCTGCCAAAGGCTCCACATCTCTGTGCTTTGGCTTGCTGTGCTGAAGGGCAAGCTGTGGGGAGCTCACACTTGTCAGAGCAGATGACTGGAAAGTGCTTGTTGGCTCTGTGAGCAGAGGTGGCAGCAGGACACAGTCCTTGCAGGTATTTCAGCAGGCAATAGGGGGGATGGGGCTATGGCCATAAAACAGTGCTCCAAAATTCCTTACCAAATCCCTGCATAATGCCCTTGGCAACCTGGGAGGTGGACAGCTCAGTTGCATTTGTAAAATGCAGTGTGATGTCTGGCCTGCAGCCTCCAGTCAGTGTGGCCAATTCCACTTTGCTTCTGATGTTGGCTCACCAGAGCTGCAAGGAAGGGGGAGACACAGGTCTTTTTGTTCATCCTCCCAAATTAAACTTCAACTAAATATCCCAGTTTTTCCCATTGCTGCAGCTTTATCACCAAAACAAGGGACCAAAGGTGTGCTTGAAGCAAAGCAGAGTAGCCCAACAGCTTCTATGATGATCATCCCAAGAAGGTATGACAATGTTTGCTAGAAATAATGAATTCTGCATCAGAGTTAATGTTTTGGTCTGTGGCCTTATTATTATATGGTAGAAGGTTGTTTAACACCTCTTGAAGGTTTGTTGTGGTTTTGTTTGGGTTTGTTTTGTTTTTGTTTGGTTTTTTTCTTTCTGTTGTGGAAGTATTTTGTAGAAAAACAAGGTTGGGGGCAGCTGTAGAGGCTATTTGATTTAGGTAACAGCCAATGTGGAGTCCCTAATCCAGTTTCAGGGAGCAGAGGCTTTGGGCTGGACTCTTTGTCTAGCAGGCTGAAGATGTGGTGTTTGGTTCTGTTGTTCTCTTGTGGTACTTATTCCAACTTGAGTAGAAGGAAATTCTTAACTGATATGTTTCTGTGAGGGGAAGGAAAAAGGTAATGAGTTGTAACACATGTGTTTTTTTTCATTAAAGACTGTTCTGCCTTCTGAGTGAGGATATCTTTACCCTTCTGCTCTTTGCTGGCACTGTGAAATGCAGTTTGTTTCTGTCTCATTGGTTGCTTTTGATGAGGGTTCTCCAAGTAGAAGATCTTTGATCTTCCAGGATAACAGCAGATTTCTTAGGGATTCTAATCTGGAGTCCAAGGGTTGCATCTGGAGAGCAAAGCACATTATTTAGCTTGCAGAAACTACAAGTGGTGATATGAGTGCAAGAAACAAAGCACCTACCTGGATTCTTAAATGCAAGAGTGTCTTGCAGTGGAGGCTGGCAGTTAAAAAAACACTCTTTGAGTATAAACTTGGGCACCTTTGAGTTGCAAATGACTGAGATATAATAAAACACCCATTGCCACTTTCATGGGGACTGTTTTAAAGCTAGAACTGCACTTTCAATTAACTCTACTGTATATGGCCAAAGTCGACACTGCATAAAACTTTGATAATTTCACATTTTAAAAATGCATCGGAAAGTCTCATTTGTACATCTTCACTGAAAATTTCATGAATTGCACATTTCCTGGTGTTAGATGTTCAATAAAGTTAAATAATGTAGCAATTTACATCTAGGAGGTTTGTTTTAAAAGTGAAGTCTGGCTGCTTCTCTTCTGGATTGAGAACAGCTCTTTCTTTTTACACCTTCAACCATTACAGTAGGCACATTGGTTCTGAAATTGTTGGAGATCTCTACTGTTCACTTAGTAGCACGACTGAAATCAGGAATATATGTATAAGATATTGTCATATAGCTGGACATAACAGTATATTTTTTTGTTTGAGCTTGATATTGCATTTTTGTTCACTTCATGGGTGTCAATTTTGGATCTATTCAGAAATTTTCCAGGCGAACTTTTCTGTATCTTATTTGTTTTTTGGCTAATATGGGAACCTGAGGGTAGAGGGCAGAACAATCTTGAATGAAACCAGTTTATGAAATCCAGGATGGGAGTTGTTAGCACAGAGTGGTTCCTGTACAGGAGCAGTCAGGCTGCTAGGAACACCATCTCAGAAGTCAGAAACCCAAGGTAAGCTCTGGGTTTGAGAGGATGAAGATAGAGTGTTCCATCCATCGATGTAGATGAGTTACTGCTGTGCCATCTCATCTCAAGAAGTGCATGATTTCCATGCCAAGTCACCAATTTGGTAAACACTTTTTTGCCTTTACATGACCAACCTCACAGAAAAAAATGTGTGGTATGAGGAGTGGAATTTTTAAACAAAGCTCTATGGAAATCTTTCCTCCTTTTTAGTAATCTCACTTCAAAGTTTTGGTTTTTTTTTTCATGGTAACCTAGTTTTCTCATTTTCCTTTTCCTTACTGCAACCAAGTGGAGGGTGCAAGCATACTCTACCACATTCCTGCTTTTCCATAAACAATGTCTATGCTCAACTATGGATGAAAAATAAGGAAAAAGTGGAGCCTGACATAGCCATGGAAGTCCTGGGATAACACTGATGCAGACAAGCAACCAGTCTTAAGGTGATCTGCTGGCCATGACTATGATGGTTTATAAAAAAATGTATCTTAAAATTGCCTCAAACATTGTAAGCAATGCTGTTCAGGAGAGAGCTTCCCCTTTCTCCTGTGACACTGCTCGGTGATGTCTTATTTTTATACCCTTAGATGTGACTGGAGATGGAAAAGTACAAACTATATCTTCCTTTCCCAGCAACTAAAAATACCAAACTAGCCAGGGCATTGTTAATACCACCTGACCATGTACAAAACAAAAGTTAAGGTGCTTGTCTAAGGAGTACTAGAATGATGTCAGAACAGTACCTGGAGGACTCATTCTCTGTCTGGTTCCCTTGCACAGTCCTCCTACACAAGTCCAAGACTTCTCTAGTTTGGGTCCCCTTGGGCACTGAAATGGGCAGCAGCAGTGGCACAAAAGGTGAAGCAGATTGTTGTGAGATAGAGGTAAAGGGGAGGCACACTCCCTGGTGTCTGTAATGAGATGTGTGGAAAATGTCTGGAGGAAGGAATAGGGGCACATTTGCCAAGTGGCGTGGGGAGGAGGGGAACGGGAGTCATCTGAAAAGCTCTTGAAACTCTGTTTGCTTAATGGGAGCTTCTGCAGACACCAGCTGCACAAGCCATCAAGAGGAGATGGCTTCTCCCAGGGCCCTTGCAGCTGCACCAGGCTATGATAACAGAAATTAACTTCATCTTCTTTGTCTTGCTATCCAAGCGCCCCAGAATAGTAGTTATGAAAACAGTGCTGTTTAATATTGTCTTTGATCAAGCAATCCGAAGGGAGCCCTGGGCTTGTTCTGCTCAGCTTTGTTAGTTTCAGCCCCCAAGGCAATAAGCCGTTGCCTTCAAAGCCTAGGCAGGGCCGCGGTAAGTGTGAAGCGAGCGGCAGAAATCCCACTTTGTCAATTCAAATGGCACTCACCTACCAGCAATGCCTGCAAATTCAAATCCACAGCAAAGTGTGGGAAGCAGGGCACACACGGCTGTCCCTTCTGGAAAGACCTTGTACTGGGAGGTGGCACACAAGGCAATATCCTCAACAGGAAAGAATGCAGCATGGATTTTATCTTATTTTTTCCCTGATATTATCCAGTATTGTGCCAGTGTTCTCATTTGCTGCCAGTTAGCCTCCCAGTATATCTACAATCAGGCAGACTTCAACATGTGTGCTGCAGGAGGAGAGCATCACTGGAGAAGGGAGTTCCCATTTGGGTCCCTCATCTTGCAGTAGAGGTGTGCAACTTTCCTTCATCTGCCGTAGTGCTGCTGCATGTACACCTTGGCCAGGAGCTCCATTCTAGTCAGGTATAAGCACTAGAAGTCATCAAATCTGCAATAACAAGAGTTAGCTCTCAGAGATACTTACTTGATACTTCACCAGCCAACAGTGTGAAGGCAGTTACTGGAAAAGCTGAATGCTAGTGGTGGGGTGCAGGGAGGTTTATTAAAACCAGAAAGGCAGAAATAGCTGATCTGTTTCTAGATGGTTACCTGACTGCACTAGAATCCTTATAGATCCAAATGCAAGGACTAATGGTCCCTTCCCAGGCTATGCTGAGAGATGGGACTGTGTGCTATGCCAAGGAGTGGTGTGCATTTACATTTTTTTGTGTGTTGTCTCTTTTTTGCTTACTTATGGGGCACTGCACTGTTTTCCTCTCTACAACACAGGAATGCAATCAACTTCTGGTGGTTGTAGGGGTCTTGTGAAAGTTATAAATAGAGCAGTGACACTTCTGATGCCTTGAAGAGCCCACTTGTCAGTTTACCCAAGACTGGTAACCATGATGCTTAATCTAAATCTTCCCATCCGTGTAAACTACATATAGGGTAGGTTTGATTATTAAATGTCCTGGAAACCACTGTGCTACTATCTTCTTGTCACAGAAACTGTGTAGTCCCACTGAAATAAAGGAGTACCATGTGTGTAATGTTTTAGATGTACAACGTGTTATAATCACATTTGGGAAGTTGGAGTTTGAGAAGCAAGTAGTTTAGTGATACTTCATATGACAAGGATAGCACCTGCCATTCCTGTACTCAGGGTAAGATTTACACAGGCCACATAAGAACTTCAGGTAGATGATTTTTTTTTTTTCTTCAATCTGACACAAGCCAATTAATGTTCAGTTTCCAGGACTGGGTGTTCCTGAGCATTGTCTGAGAGAAAATAGAACAAGGATCTCTCTTCTGCCCTAGCAGTGCTTGTCTGGAGGAGGCACTGTCATGGGTGGTGAGGCTTGATGCTTCAGTTTAGCAAGGAACCAAAGTAACTAACTCTCCAGTGTCCTTTTCAATTTATTTTGAAAAAAAAAAAAATCAGGAAAAATTCTGAACAGCAGTTAGAGCTCTCTGGAGAGACTGATTCATAACTCTAGTGAGTGACCCGCTGCTTGATGCCAAGAGACAAGACTTTGGGATCCCCATATAGTCTTGTCATTGATAAGAATGACTGTCTCAGCACTTCAGTCTCCTGTTAAAGGAGCATAGGAATTTTGGAGAATTTTAAGAAGAGGTTTCAGGTGCTGAAGAAGTACAAAGAACTTCGCATTGAGTCACAGGAGAAAAAATTCAGCCTGTAACTTTTTTAGCTTCAGACCTCAGGAGGAACTCCTGGATGCAGAGGAGGTGGATGAGAGCAAAGGAGACTGGAAATTAAACTAAGTCAATATCCTAAACTATATTTTAATAGAATTTTCAATATCTTCACCTTGGATATTATCATACCAGACATTAAACCTATACACATTATTCTGTAGTCATATACTATCTACAGTAAAAGCACCAGCTATTAAAATGGGAGAGTATAAAAAGCTCTTTCAGTATGCCTTCAAAATTGTTCAGTACTGTTGCTTATGCAATATTTTCTATTTCTGAAAGCTTAGGAGTCTGGAATTAAGGAAAAAGGCTTTTTGGGTAGGCAAGCAATTCCTCCCCAATTGACCACTGCAAGTTCTTTCAGTACAATGACAGTTAAAATCAACCCCTTCAAATCCATGCTGTTTAATTACAAAGGAAATCCACAGTATTTCAGAACAGAAAGATATGGGTTTCTTAAGATACTGGACTGATCCTCAGGGGAACTGATCTTAATTCCTGCCTTTGCCACAGGCTTTCTTTAAGTCAGTCCATTAATCAGTTTATGCCTTAGCTTACCTGTCTGTGCAATGAAAATGAAGACAAAGGCAGTTCCAGCTCCATCTTCACCCTGCATAAAAGACACTCCGTGCCATGGGTCCCAGTCTTCTCTCTGCCTTTATGATTTGGTATAAAGATGCTTTCCTTCTAGAAGGAAAGTTCAGCTCATCCAGGACTTTTCTTAATGTTTCTATGGCTCAACAGATAATAGTGGTACCACACTGATTTAAGCTGAGACACAGTCTTTGCCATAAAGGCTTGCAGAAGTTAAATGTATTGGATCATTCGATCTGTCATTTATCCTCACTTGTACTTTGTGGAACAGTGTGATAGACTGTGAATAGTTAAAGATGTGATTGAATTTTCATTATGAGGCTAACCTTTGTTCCTTGATACTCCCCATAGACAGCAAAGAACTGGTCAGTTTTGAGGATGAGTTAGCATTTTTATAATGAAGTTGAAGTCAACTGGACTTTCCTGACTTTTTTGTGTAAAAAAAATAAATAAATTACCCATTTGGTTTTAGCTGTATATTTGTGAAAGCTTAAAGTATCTCTTTTCCACCTCTAATTGTAGAAGCAACAAAGAAGAGGGGAGGGAAGGAGAGGCATTTTCTTTTCCTGGAATTGTTGGCTCAAGATAACACAGCTGGACCAAAGATGAGTTGACTAGGCTTTAATTTCAAAAGTTAGGATTCCAAATAATGAGATCAAATGGTTCATTGACTTGTTCTGGGGAGGAACTTTTGGAGAGGAAGGCTGTCATTAAAAAAAAAAAAACACAAACATACATGTCATACTGTCTCTGTGACACTGTCTCTATCCCTTTTCTCATATCAATAGGAAGATTGTGCTAATCAAATCTCTGCAAAGATGTGTCATGGGTGGAAGCAAATAGTTGGAGAAGCTGATTGGGAGTTGCCAGTTTTGTAATCTGGCATTTTTCAAAGGTCCTCAAGATCTAGGTCTTTGTTTTGGCATGGGCTGAAGGGGAGATGTTTGCCCCTTTAACTTGTTCTAACCAGAAGAATAGCAAAAAGGATGGTTACTTCTCTGGGTTTGCTCCTCTGCCATGGCTTTATGGTTCTTCTCAAACACAACCTGCAGCAATCTTGGAGCTGTAGACTGGCTAGACCACAGGTCATNCCAGTTTTGTAATCTGGCATTTTTCAAAGGTCCTCAAGATCTAGGTCTTTGTTTTGGCATGGGCTGAAGGGGAGATGTTTGCCCCTTTAACTTGTTCTAACCAGAAGAATAGCAAAAAGGATGGTTACTTCTCTGGGTTTGCTCCTCTGCCATGGCTTTATGGTTCTTCTCAAACACAACCTGCAGCAATCTTGGAGCTGTAGACTGGCTAGACCACAGGTCATGATGAGTTCCTAAAGTGGGTCTACATAGCAATGGAGAAAAAGGATGTGAGAATATGGGGAGAGGATCGTAAGGGAAGCTGTGGAGCTGGGTTCATTGATGCCTCTGGCTGGCCAGGGTCATATCATTGGCTTACCAAATGTGATGGAGTGTATTGCAACACTCTTAGAAAAGCTTTNTTAGGACCATAACCTGCTTGGGTTGATGAGGCTGCCACTGGGAATGATCCCACACCCCTCCCATCACTCATCTGTGCCTGGGTTTGGAGGACTGAGATTACAGAAAGCTCCCTTCTCCCCCCAGAACCTTCAGAATGAGGGGGAAAAGATAGAAAAAGAGAGGAATCGTGGATTCAGAACTGCCAGTGGCACTTTACAACTAAAATAATTGTCTCCTCCAACCCCTCACTTAAGATTTTCCCAAATTGGTCAGCCCAGGGCTTCATCCACAACCCATTTCTGTCAGCAGTGTTCTTCCCATTGTTTTCAGAGGGCCATAAATCCCAACTCCCTGAAGGTGACCATCAGCTGCCCCCCGCCTCGGCACCAGGCATCCCACCGTGCCCCTGGGATGGCAGCACAGGAGCCCTGGACACAAGGCAAGGACAAGGAGGGTACAGTAGGTCAAGCTGCCACATACCCATGGCCTCCTCTTGCTCAGCCAAAAAAAGAAGCCTAATCAGGGATGAGAGGACAGAGAAGGACCAAGCAGAGCAGAAACCCACAGGACGAGAAGGTTATGGCTATAAAACCACACTTGAGCTAAAGCTTCTCCTAGAAACTGCCCCTGGGAGGGGAGCAAGGAGGCAAATTCTCTTCTTTTTCCCCAAGCCCCATGCACCTCACTCCTTGCAGCACCTCTGCTGCCACCTGGGTTGCCCAGGGCAGGTGGCCAGGAGGGAGGCTGCCAGTCCTGCCATGGGGGCACAAAGGAGCAAATCATTTGAGAGGTTTCCTGACTGGTGGCCTCTATCAGTTTGTGAATCATCTGAACGCTTCTGCTTAATCCGCTTGGGTATCTTTGAAGCCTTTTTCTCTGCCTCACAAACAAATGATCAACTGCAACTTATTTTTAATCCATTAAAAGGTTTCAGATATTCCCCTGCAAAAAAAAAAAAACAAACCAAAATACCCAGCCTCGGTACCTCGGGGAGGAGGGAATTTTGTAAGTATTGATCTGGTCTCCACAGAGCGCAGTCAAATATTAACATCAATTTGTGAGTTGCTTGCTAGGAAGAAATGTCAAAGGTTCAACTTTTGCTGTGATCTAATCCTAGCTATTAAAATACCAGGATCTCAAGCAAAGTAGCTGCAAAGACAGGGGCAAAATGGCCAGGACTGGAGCGTCGTGCTTGGCACGTTTGATCCGAGGAGGGGGTACAAAGCCAGGTCTGGGGGAAAGAAATCCTGGCCAAGCAGCACAAGGGTGAGCTCAGAGCAGCCCTTCCATTCTTGCCCTTCATTTACATCTAGACATAGATGGAAGGATGCCACCCTGTGTTGCAAAACATTCATATACCTGCCCTCCCATTAAGTTTTATGTAAATTAATTGCTGCTTTCCATTCCTCCTTCAGTGTTTTGCTCTAACTAGCTGAACAAAAAAAAACCCTAAAATTACAAAATCCAGCTGACACATAATTGAAAACACCAAGTTCCATCCGGCCTCACATAAATTATGGTCAGAGTTGCCATTTTAAAGAACAGTTGTTGCTGTTGTTGTTGTTTTCCAATGCCAAACTATAAATCAGCTCAAATTGAGTTCAAACCAGCTCAAAATTGGGACCAGCTTTGCTCAACGACTTTGCAAACTTGAGCAAAAAGCTTTGGGCAAAGCTCAGCTGAACACTGAGCTTGCAACGAGCCAAGGGAGCTGGGGGTTTTTGTGCTGAATGTTTCCCAGAGATGTTCCTTCCCCAAGGAGATGCCCGCAGCTGCTTTGTGCCCGGTGGAGGGCGGACAGCGTGGGCAGGGATGCCCTCCCCCACCCAGAGGAGAGGGGAAGGAGCTCAGGTGGGCACGGGAGGGGGTTGATGAGCAAAGGGCAGAGCAGGTGCCTCTCGTTTTGCCTTGATGGGACCATGAGCACCTGCGCCTGCCTTTCCCACCCTGCCTGCTCTTATAAACAGCCCCAGCACAGCCCAGCTCATTCCCTGGCATTTGGGGGGCTGAGAAGCCCCGATGTTGACCTTCCACGTAACCCCTCAGCCGTGGTGATGGTGGCAGCGAGTGCCCTGCTGCTGCTGCTCCAGGGAGAGTCCTCTGGGAAGCCGCAGGATAACGGGACCGGTGGGTGGCTGCAGAGAAGCGTCTGGCTGTGCAGGTGAGCTGGATGCGCGGAGCTGGGCGAGGGCTTGTTTAGGCAGGAGCACACAGGAAAGTTGATCTGAATTAAGTAACAAGGTGGGTTTCGAGTGGATTATGTAAACTATATTAAACTGATATGTGCACAGACGCCTTCAGAATTAAAAATGGCCTTCATTTGATTTTTGTTTAGTTTTCCTTTAAAGGGAATTAAACTAAATCAAATTAAAGCCACTTGACTGCTAGCTGGAAGTGTGAACACTAATTCTCCCATGATCTGTAGTAAAAGTTCAGCATCTTATTTTCCAAACTGTCCATTTTAACACTCTGAAACTCAGTGGGAATGTAATCCTTCCATACTTCCCCTTCCCTTCCCACCCCCTGCCTTGTCTGAATCCCTTGTGTAACTAGAGCAAAGGGCTACTGAAAGTGTGTTTTTTAGACAATGGTTTCACTTCATTGATATAATGTGGGAAGGGCTGTACTAACTTTTTTTTTGTTTTGATTTTTTTTGGTTGGTTGGTTGTTTTTTTTTTTTGGTGGAGGGGGGAGTGGTGGTAGCAGAGGTTTGTTTGCTGTTGTTTAAATCCTGCAGACATTGCTCTTCCCTACAGTAAAATAGAAGCATAGAAGGGATAATTAATTTCCCTCCAGAAACTCATCAAGAGCTGCCTTTAGAATGTAGGGTAAGATTTGCTGTGGTGGGCACCAAAGCCTGACTGCTGTGTGTCATTATGCAGAACATCTCTGTAAGTGGGTGGGAATTCCTGTACTCATGTTCTCCAGATCCTCTTGTCTTTCTGAGAGAAAACCTTGGTCTTATGGCTCTCCAAGAAGCCTTTTGCTCTTCTCAGTGTTGTTAAATAAGACAGGACAACCCATCAGATGTAACTACTGTCAGACATGTGGAAGCCTTACCTAGAACTGATGTTCTCCATTGCTGAAGATCATCTCTTCTGACCAACTGTCCTAGCTGCCTACTGGAGATCATCCAGGCAGCCAGGGAGTGTGGGACTCTCCCTGCTGTGTAGTGTGGCTGAACTGNCAGCTCCTGTTTGCTGCTGGGCCCAGTCTGGGACTCTCCTGGTGTTGCTCCACAGCATCAGTGTTGACAGTGATATTATTGCCACTGGGCGGGGGAGGGGGTGGTGGTGGTTCAATATTGGTTTTGTATATATTTTATTATTAGTAGCAGTATTCTCAGCTTCATTAAAGCTGCTCTAGTTTAATTTTCTAATTGATGTGTCTCCCTTATTCCCTTTCTCTTCCCCTTTAGGGAGGGAGGGGGCTTAATAGTTTCTGTTGTAGGTCTAGGGGGCTGCCCCGACTCTAAACTATGACATATATAGAGTGTGACAATTTCTTTCCAATGACTTCTAGTAAAAGTCGAAATTGAGGCCTTTAAAAGAAGTACCTTCACTGTCAGAAAGCTGCTTTAAGAAAGAGATAATGATGCTGTTGATAGCTAGAAGTAGCATGTGTTAAAGCAGCTTTATAGGCTGGCAGTTTAAACTTCAATTCAGAAAAATGTCCTTTTCATTTAAGGTTTATAGATATTTCCACTAAGAGGAATACGGCTGTTCATGCTGAATCAGGACCTAGCGCATTTCAGTTTTGAAACAAAGCAAGTTGGATCCTAAGGGAAATATGAGAGACCATCTGACAGTCCAACACAGGTGGTCAGCACGGAGTGAAAAGTACAAATATGGTTCTACTATTACATCAGGGTGCAAAAGCTTGGTTTTGGAGAAGGACCTTACGATGCTAGGCTTGATATAAGTGTACATAGCTAATTTCTGTTTCTGTATCAACTGAGCTTTAGATAGGCTAGCTGATATAACCAGAGCAGTCCAGCTGCCATGGCTTTGAGCTCCCAGTGTGTTAATGAAGCTGAAATAGGGAAGCATCCCTGAGCTCTGTCTAGAAGGCTACTGGCCTTGGATTCAGGTGTATCTGCTTGGTATTGGAAATTGGTATGTAAATCACTTGGCTTCAGAGCACTAGTCAGCTCTGGGTCCTTCTGTCAGACAAATGCTACAGAACAGCAAAAAAAACCAACTTGTTGCAAAGAGCTTATATCCCTTTGGTTTTGCCTCTGAGAGGTTTTTGGTTGAATCTCTGCCTTTCTGGGAGCCCTGCTGAAATGAAGGTGATTTTGCCTCTTACTTGCTGTTTTTCCTGGGATGTTGATGTCCACTTTAAAGGTGAAATGAAAGTGTGTAGTGGAAGGTCTAGTAAATACATCATTGTGTAGAGTTTGTTTTAAAACAAAATAACAGAGAATAAATAAGCAACAAAATACACTTGGTTAACTGCTGTTTCCACCAGTGTCCTACCTAGCTCTTTTCAGCAATACTCCTCTAGGCGACATGGTAGAAATGGGTCAGTGTATATAGCTTTTCTCTTTTCTATTAGCATTGCAGCAGATTCTGTGCTTCATCTGCCCTCAATTTCAAGAGCTACTTTCCTGGCTAGTCCAGCCTTTCTGCTCTGCCTCCGGTAGCTTGGGTTCTATTGTTCAGCAAAGATGGCCTGAGATGAATGGAAACTGTCACTGGAGAAAACAAAACTGCCATGGCTGCAGGCTGGGGAAGAATATGTCAGATGGGAAACAAGCATTGGGGGGAGGGAAATGTAGAAGAAAAGAGGGTTTTCTGCCTGTATTGGCACGTGGCAGGCAGCTTGCATGCTTATGTGATATTAACCTTCTCCTCATTACAGTGTGGAAGCCTTACCTAGAACTGATGTTCTCCATTGCTGAAGATCATCTCTTCTGACCAACTGTCCTAGCTGCCTACTGGAGATCATCCAGGCAGCCAGGGAGTGTGGGACTCTCCCTGCTGTGTAGTGTGGCTGAACTGAAACAATGTGAGAAGAGCAGTTGGAGGGTGGAGAGGAGGAAAGCCAAGGCCTGAGATCCCTTTATAATGCAGAGCTTTTCATGAAGTCAGGTTAAAATGAACAGGCAGGCCATGATCTGAAATGAGATAAACCTTTCTAGTCCTGGAGTTTTAATGTACTGCTGATAAATGGATTCTCTTCTTATTCTTCCCACTCTTGCATAATGAAGAGAGAAGCCTTTTCTGTGAATTGGCCTGTGTTATTTTCAACTCTACCTGTCTAGATAGAGCTGGACTGAGCTCCCAATTCAGCGTCTGGTTAATCCTGGCCAGAAGTTAGAAAGACCTATGGTATTGACAGCCAGGATTGCATTAACGGAAGAGAGCTGTATGTAGCAAATTTGGTGAAGAATTTCCTTTACATTTCTTGTAATATAGTTCTGTGTTTTCTTAATGCAACACTCTACCCTTGTCTAAGTACTTAAATCTGCATGGGCTCTCTTATGTTTATTAGAAATAGCAAAGCTAGTATTTTATACTCATCATGAACAGTATGTCAGAAGCTAATAAGAGCATGTATTTTCTTTTTTTTCACTTTCATGAAAGAGCCAATGCTTCTTGAACACTAACAGATACTTTTTCAGTGCTTAACAATAAAGCCTCAGCTTAAAGGTCCAGGCATTGTTCAGATGCCACTGTCAGCTGAAGGAATGTCATCTAGGCTACAAGAGTCACCAAGGTGAAAGTACAAAAAAACCCCCTGTGCTGCAGCCTCATCAGAGCACCTTTTGTGTTGATTCTCTACCTATAGAGTTGAATTTCTCCTTTCCAGAATTCACAGGTGAGGAGGTTTTGGATCGTCCCCCTTTCAGCACATCTGTATTTCCAAGTGTTCATTCTGTTGAGGGTTTCTGTCTTGTGTCATTTGGATCTCATGTTTAGAGAGTTGAGGAGGAAAAATATAATCAAATGGCAGCCAATTGAATTAATAATACCCTGACATTTTGTGCTCAGACAATGAATGCCTATGGTGAGCTGTTCTTAAAGTTTTCTTGTGCTGCATCAGTATGTTTCTACTATGTCCAGTTATAGCTGCAGCTCTTAAAGTTTTGAGGTTAACATTGCATTTCTCTAACTGTTGCTGTTCTGCTTTTGTGATTTATCTTATTGGTCAGCATAGAGGCCCCTATTAAAAAGACATCTTAAAGGAAGTGACTTCTTCCTCTATACCCCATGTAGTACAGAGAAGATGATTGACTTGTTCTAAAACAGATATTGCTGAGGGGCTGTGATAAGCATTGACCTTTTAATGAGAACCATTTTATATCCTGATAAACACGAGAACAGATTTCCATTTCACTGTTTTTCTTCAGCTATAAAATCCTGCAAATACCCACTGTGATCCTTTGCTTGTTAAACTTTAGCCCAGCCTGGAACACACAGCAAGTTCTTACTGTTTTAGGTAAACATCTGAGATGGGGGCAGCCTGACTCACAAGGAGGACATGTTAATGCAAATACTGTATCAATGGCTACACAGAGTTTATAGAATATAATTTGCTACAGTCTGACAAACCCATGGAAATCCTCAAGTCTTTTGTTTCCTGTGCTCTAGTTCTGGGCATTTAAACTCTCAGCTCTTCTACAGGGAAGATCTTGTTATGCAGATTGAATCATATTGACTAATGCTTAGATTCTCTTCAAAAGTGATGCTCTATTTAGGCAGGCCAGAAGGCATTCTGGTGAGTGAAGGATTGAAGACTTCACTCTCCAAAGTAATTTAGGTATACATAAATACAAATATAATGAGATTCTTTTTTTCTATATCTATTTAGCTTTACTTTTGGATTTTTCAATTGCTTTAAGCTTGTGGTTTTGGTTGAGGGTTTTTTATATGCACTATGTTTGTTAGCTACTATTAAGGCATTTGAATACAGTATAGAGATCTGGGCTTTGGTCACTTAGGAGGGCAGAGCCCATCAGTTGTCAATGAGATTTGAGCTCTGATGCCTCTAATTTCTGAAAATGAGTCATCAGTCTGCAAAGTGCATGGGTCATTCTGCATGCAGTCACAACTAGCTTGCAGAGACCACTGAGGTGAAACAGGATACCAAGGCAAAGGAAAAAGATAAGATTGTGGAACCACTGACTTTGGGTTTTTGTGTTCTGAACTTTTCTAGAAAACACTCTAGATAAATCACATTTGTCCCTAGCATCCTAACTGCAGGGGAGGTCGTTCCTAGTAGTCCTGCTTGCCTGCAGCATCCTGATGACAAGTGTGGGTAGATATAGCAACAAAGTGACAGGTTTAGCATGGTTATGACTAGTAGTGATTTCTTGGTAATCTTTGTGTTGTGTTCATAAGTGCATAATTACAGTTCAAGTAAACCATCAGAACTTATAATTTGCAAGGCTGTTGAGTGTCATCTTCCATTACTGAATAAAAAATCTCATACTGACCTTTTGGTACTTTCTAAAGGAATAAATTTTGTCTACAGGGCCTTTTCTGCAAGGATCTGGAGTGGTGTTTGTTGGGTTTTTTGGTTGTTTTTTTTTAATTTACTTTGGGTTTGTTTGTTTGTTTTGTGTAGTTTCTTGTTTGGTTGCTTTGTTATTTGTTTTTGGTGTTGGTTGGGGTGTGTGTTTGTTTTCCCCCCAAGGCAATTTCCCATCTTTTTAACATCTCATCCACTGAATGGGATTCTCAAGACCCTTACTTCTGAGTTTGCAAGGCCTGACAGGCCCTGTAAAGGAACTAATTGGGCCATGGTTATTTTAATGCCGGACTTCTGCGTGTGAAGCATTGCTTGAATACTGCAAACCACTTTACCTGCCTTGTTGGCCTGTAATGTCTAGAACAGTCTAGGAAATGGCTACTAAATTAATGAGGAAGGCAAGTTTTGTACTGTAGGTTGATCATAAGTTTTTTTTTTCAAATAAAACTGGATAAAATAAAACTGCATTTGAGCTTCAACAATTTATTGAAAATGATGACATGAGTGACATGTGATTTGATGTCCTGGCTGCATGAAGACAGTTCTTGTAGTGAGTGTGATCAACCAGTCCATGGACAGAGGCAGCAGTAAGGCTGAGAGGAAATAGAGAAGAAGAGCTAGAGAGCTCACTGAACTGAGACCTTTCTCTTTGTAGGTCACACATGCCTTGCCTGCAGCATCATTCCTAGAAAAATGAGGCTACTGTAGGATTGATTGGCTGAGGCCAGAGCTCAAATGTAATTTTCTCCTGTCACATTCAGAAGAGCCCAAAGTAATTGATTTTGTGTGTATGCACACAGCTTGCATAGCCCAGCAATGGAGGGTGTGTCTGTGTCCTCCTCCAGCTCATTTAACTCCTATCTGACCCAGGGCTATGGCAAATTAGGGTTTGTCCCTCACAGTGGAAAGCAGCTCCTTTTAAAATATGCTGACTGCATCATCAGTCATCAACATGCAATGGAGAGCAAGTCCTTGCAGAAAAGAGCCTTCCAAAGGGACTTGATTAGATGGCAGAGAGAGGCAAATGACAAACCCAGAAGATCATGCCAGTGCAGCTTGTATTAATCGGATTGTTTCTCTGGCTGACAAATATTTAGGTTCTCTCTGTCCTCATTTTCCCTAGTAAAACTTCTGTAAATATTGTTTTGGATGTCCTGGACTCAAGTGGGTTATATTGGTTGGGTTTGAGTCCTAGTAGCTCTGAACTGTGTGGTGCTGACAGGCGGAGGAAAAGGGAAAAGAGCAGCTACTCCAGTGTACAGACACTTGAAAATCAGATTGCCATGGCTTAGCATGCTATTGTCCATTAGCTGGACTGCAGTAGCTCCCCACTTTTAACCAATTCCATCACTCTCCTAATGCATCTGCCAGGCAGGATGGGTATTAGGTTCAGTTCCACTGCCTTCATCTACCACAGGCTTCCTTGCAACCTAGGGCAGGTTGCTTTGGATTTTTTTTCTGACCTCCATCATTTGTCAGTAATTGGAAGATAATACCCAAGCTGGATTCTTTGTAAGTTGCATGATCTCTGTAAATGCATTATACCTATTAACTGGTAATGGAGGGAAGATCAATCCTATGATCCACAGTCCTTCATAGTTTGGCCTCCCTTGCACACACTGGAAGCACACTTTCTCTGATGCATCTGCAAGATCAAAACTCAGCTGGGAGCACCAATTGCATCAAAGGCAATGCATTATACATAGGGAGAAATTTTTATACCATACCATCTCAATTACAAGATCACCCATTTTTATCTTCCTGTGCCCCTTTTTCATTGCATATTATGGATCCTTAGGCAGCAACTGGTTCTCACTAGGTTTATGTATAAGACTGAGTTCAGCTGAGATCTCATTACAGATTTGCACATCCCCCCCAAAGAGGGAAGAGCAAACCTCTGCATCTGGCTGTAATTGGAGTTCTAAGGGTAGTATCTTCCTCTACACCAGTGATTTTTATACTATAGCCTATCCATGGTGGTACTTAAGCATTTACCTGTGTGACTGTAGCAGTAGTGAAATATGCCCCAAGCCTTCAGAGGTTAGTGAATGCAAGTATATTTTTTTTATTATTATTAATTTAGAGATTTCTTGCTGTTTAGGATGATCTCTTTCCACAGTCACTTCTGTCTTTTATTACTGTTTGATTGGCAAGATGAATGTGTCAGTGTTATGAGTTTTTCAATTTTTGCAGTAAGAAGACCTTTAATCCAGCCTTCCAGCAGGGAAATCAGTTGAAATTCCCAATGACATGTGAGTTCTGTCTGAGGGAAGGCCTTGTAGGACTGCAGGCCAGTTATATTATTTGACACTTTACATAGTGGTATCAGAATGCTTGTCTAACAAATGCAAGACAATGCCTGACCAGAGACAGCTTGCAACATCTTAAATAATATCATACCTGGCAAGCCAATTATTTTACTATTCAATTACATACTGTAAGAAAGTGCCACCCACATCTTCTGGCTCTTGGTTTTGGGGTTTTATTTACCACTGGTCAGTTCTAGCCCAAAATGTCCACTTTCCTGAAGAAAATCAACCAGAGTTAGTTTCCAAAAGCCTCTTTCAATTTAATGAGATTTGACATAGGAAGCTTTTAGAGGTAATTGCCATTTGTGGGAAGTTGCGTGGGTCAGACCATAGCTTCTGCTCCTCTCTCAGGCTAGCATTTAAATAATAATATTAATGGTTTGAAATCCTTGTTTCAGGCTTGTGCTTCATAGGAATCTCAAGCCAGCTAGCAACAGAAAAGAGGGTGGTGGTGGTTGTTCTCAATGTTTTCATAATTTGATTTTCCTTTATTTCTTTTTCCTTTTTTTTTCCCCCCCTTTTTTTTGTTCCCCTCTTTCTCCCTCCAGCACAATAGTGATTGTACACTTAAGATGGGAATTTGGGGAAAGGATTACAGAACTCTGCTCTTCGAAGCAGAGCTGCTCATTATGCTCTGTCCACAAAATTGCTCTGTTTTTTAAAACATTTTATTTTTAGCATCCCTGCTGCACTGTTTAGAGAGTTCTTTTTCTTATGAAGAATATCTTTAATGATACTGCATCCCTTAATCATTGTGCTGGAAGGATGGACAATTGGGCACGTTCACACCTTTACACTTGACAGCTAAATTGCTTCCTGCCAAATAAATTCACAGAACGTGAGATGCTTGTGGGGTGAACCCTCTTTCCTCCTCTTGCTCACCAACAAACAGCACCTATGCACAGCAGTACTTAGGTTGCATCTTCTGCAGGCAGGTGGGTGGGTGGAGGAAAGCAAGCTCTTTCATACCAGTTCAGGCAGCATCAAGTGCCATAGGCAAGACCCCCGTGTCATTAGTCTGGAGAACACACTTGCCATTTCCCTAGCTACTGGAGCTGCCTGCAAAGCACAGTCATCGATCCCTGGCACGGGCAAAGTGGGGCCTCCAAAGAGCCCCTCAGTCCCCAACCCGCCCCAGAGTGGGGTGGCACCACAGTCAGTATCGATCCCTGCCTGAGAAATTGGTGCCCATTCTATTATATAATTATTGATGGAGCTGGAAAATGCCACAGGCAGGGAGCAGCTCACTATTTGTTATGCTGTATTGTCTCTCGTCTGCATTGGGCCTCTGTGTTTTGCCTCTTGTGTTCCCATTACATGTTTATTTATACCGTGTGCCTTTAGCTTTCATATTTCTCCTGCGAATCCAACTTGGAAAAATCAGCTCTAGTTTTCGTTTGGGAGAAGGAGGGGTGGGCTGGGAAGAAAATGAATTTCTCCAGATGCTTCTGGAGGCCCGAAGCTGAATACAAAAACCAGGGAGAAGGTGTGAGCAGGGAAGAGGGGCTTGGAAAGCAGAAGGCCTTTTTTTATCTTAGCAGGGCCCACAGGAACTGCCAATCTTTTGATAAAAACATAGACTTTAGAAGCAGCCCCAATGTACAACCTCATCCATCATCCAGTTGGGACAAATGGGTTTAGACATCATTTGCAGTAGCAATTAAATGCAGTCCACCCAAATAGTCTCCAAATCCTTTGGGATTGTACATACTCAGTACCTGTGCATCCTCAGGAAAGGGTGAGGGGATGGCCTGTCAAGCTTCAGTCAATGGCTGCAGCATTGCCTCAGATAGAAGCATGCTGTCCAAAAGCCCAGGAGTGAGGAGAGTTGAGTGATGCTACATCAGCCCCAGGGAAGTGTCACACACTGAACCTTACTGAGCAAACTACCCTTGACAAGTCACAAGACCAGTTGCAGGATTGGTCTGAGGTGTCTTGGAAAATGTGGAAGTAGAAATATGGAAATAGGAAAGTGGAAACTAAAAAAGGTGGGTAGAACTGAGCGTAGGGACCTCCAACTGATGGGCTACAGGGCAAGAAATGGGAGGCAGTAGCAGAACTGGTGTGGGGAGTCTGCACCTGAAGTATGTGAGCACAAATACTTTTCATGTGGAGCGTTCATGGAGCTGGAGTGAAAGGTTAAAATTTTCCAGGTGAATGTGAGGTAGGTACCTGAAGGCAAAGCCCGTGGTGTGTGTGCAAGACACATTGGAGGCATCAGCCTCCTTTGTGCCTGGTGCTAGCACACACCAGTACTCACCTGCACTGGAGCAGAAAGTTATTAGTCAAAATGTAAAGATAAAAGATTACAATGTGCAGGATTAAATAACTGCACAGACTCCAGGCATCTGCAGGACAGTCCTGCACCAGTCAAGGGAAGACAGACTGGCTGAGGATGTTGGGATAAATGGGGCTTTTTCATTACAAAGGGCTGATTGCTTTTCAGCATGTGCCATGGGTTACCTCTGTGTGTGTGTGTGTGTGTGTGTGTGTGTGTGTGTATACGTACAGGACTGCCCTCTCCTGGAGGAAGTAGGCTCCACTTTCCTTTCCTTTTGGCTTCTTTAGCCTTGCTCTGATGGTCAGACTGAAGTGCAGCGTGTGCCCTGGTACCTGCCATGGGAGTGTGTACAAGAGGTTTTTTAAGAAAAAACCGAATCTTTTGAGACTGTCATCCCTTTGCCTTCACCACTGATGAAAAACTTCATTTTTTCTTAGTATAGATAAGCTATAGATTGAATCAGTGGTCTTTGTGTATCATGCAGGAGCAGTCTTGACCCAAAACACCGTATGCCAGTGTTATTGTGTGGCCAAGAGCCATGGGGTGGCAGCTATCTGTAGCAGTATGTGGAGCTGTACCCCAAAATACTGGGGGAGAAGCTGAGCCCTGGTCACTGCTGGAATTGGAAGGATTTCTGCTGCAAAACTGATTGTATAGGGTCTGCTTCTGGGTGTTCCATGCATCTGAGCTTCAGCAGTGGCAAGCCAGTGGTACAATAAAAGCATTCTGCAGCCTTGTATGGGAGCAAAGTGCTAACTCTATCTTGAATGCAGCAGGCTGACATAAAGGTGAGCCTAAACTTAATTTCACAACCAGAGGTGGCTAATGAAGAAAGAGGGACAGAGCCTAGCAAACACTTATGCTTTTTAGGGTGCAGCTGCTGGAGCTGCCTGGGTCTACAGGCTTTAATTAAAACTACATCACCTTGGGAGAGCAGACCACAGCCAGAAATCCCTATTTGTCACTGGTGGGTGCTCTCAGAGCACAGAGAAGAATTCAGTTTATTCCCCAACCTGCAGCTGCCATTAGAGTGATATTTTAAGTCGGTGCTTTTACTGCTGTTCAGAGAGGGCTATTTTTTTCCTTGTCTTTGTACCTCTGTGGTCTTCCAGCTACAGGATAAAACAGTGCCACCCCACACCAAGTACAGTGCTGCTGTAGGGAGGCAGCAAGCAATCAGCAGAGATTCACTGAGGACAGTGATGCTGTAAAATAGCCTCTGTGCACAAGATACAGGGAGACTCTTACCAAGGTGACAGGGAAACTATACATTTAGTTTTTCCAATTTGTTAATCAAGTGCCTGCGGTTTCCATTCTGGTGAAGCAGGTGAGACTCTAATAAATATTGAATAGCAAAACTTGATCCATATCCAGGCTCTCGGAGCATTTTCATAAATAAGAATATGCAAAGCAATAAAACAAACTGGTTTGCTTCCCAGCAGCTCCTCTGTGAGCTCTTATTTGTGGTTGCGGGGCTGTGCAGCTGGCAAGGCTGGCCAGCCAGGCTTTGGCTGGAGACGAGGAGCAGGATAGCTGAGACAGGCTCTCCAGGAAGAGGGAGTTTTCTCTCCTCCCTCTGCTATTGACGGATCGTGTGCGACAGGGCCTGCAGCTGGATTATTCCCTGATGCTGTGGCAAGCCATTTTCTCAATGCCCCCTTTGTACTGGCTTGATCTTATTACTGGGGATGGCCTTGGAGTCGATATAGAGTTGGTTTCACATCCCAACAGAAGGCAAGTGGAGGAAGCCCTTCTCTAGGCCTGATGCTGCAGTCCTTGTTTGCTGAGTAGCTGCATCAATTTACACAGGACTATTCAGATGAAGCACTTGTTTAATATTGCTGCTGTTTTAGCTACACCTTTTGGCTAACCTGATTTTTAGGGTTTTTTTTCTATTCACTTGTTTCTTAGGCTGGTGTTTCATACAGCAACACAGCTTCCATGAGCATGGTACCTGGCTCTCTCAATCTTCTGTAATTACTAAACACCTTGACTGATTTCAGATAACTTGAAATCTCAAAGACATTTACTCCTTATAACAGAAGGAAGTGACCTTTTTCATTCTGCAGCTGCATCAACTCAGCTATATGTTTGGACAACAGAGACTCTATCCAGAAGAAATATTAGCAATGTCCTGGTAGTGGGAAAAACCTCACTTCTGGGGCTTACAGAACTTGCTAGTGCTGGGGGCTTGCCAAGTACTCCTTACCAAGATGCCATTTACCACCTTGGGCTACTGATCCAGCAAGCCTCACGTTGCTCTTTGTATTTTTAACCTCGTGATTTAGAGGAAAGTGAAGAAAATCCTGTAATGCCTCTGTCCAAAGTTGTGCTGATGTGAGTTGGGGTGGCAAGGCTGGAAGCAAGGAGGAGGAGAACAGTCCTTTGAAAATCCACTTAAGTCCCTGGAATCTTAGGATTTGATGGTTACTATTGTCCCACTCTGCCAATCAATAGGCAAGTAAGCAAGGCTTGTTATGACAAGGGAGCTGGTGCTCAGGTAGTGCAGGTGGCTGGTGATGCTGAAACTGTGCTGCATTTTTACTTTGTTGTTGAATGAGGAAAGGTGGTGTTTAGCTGTCTATTAATTGCATTGATATGCCAGGATAAATTACATAATTATTGTTGAGGCTGGAATAGACCTTTGAGATCATCAAGTCCAGCCTAAGACCTGACACCACAACACCCAGCTAGACCATGGCACTAAGTGCCACATCCAATCTTTCCTTACACACCCCTAGGGATGGTGACTCCACCACCTCCCTGGGCAGCCCATTCCAGTGTCTAATGACCCTTTCTATGAGGATGAATATCCTCATATCCAACCTAAATCTCCCCTGGCACAGCTTCAGGCCATGGCCTCTTGTTCTGTCACTGGTTGCCTGGGAGAAGAGTCCAGCCCCCACCTGCCTACAACTTCCCCTCAGGTAGTTGTAGAGAGTGATGAGGTCTCCCCGGAGTCTCTTCCTCTTCAGGCTGAACAGCCCCAGCTCCCTCAACCCCTCCTCATAAGACTTTCCTTCCAGTCCCTTCACCAGTCTTGTTTCTCTCCTCTGGACCTGCTCCAGCACCTCAATATCCTTCCTGAAGTGTGGGGCCCAGAACTGCCCCAGTGCTCCAGGTGAGGCCTCCCCAGTGCCAGATACAGGGGGAGAATCACATCCCTAGTCCTGCTGGCCACACTATTCCTATAAAAGGTGCTCTAGGAATCAAAAGTAGCATTGTTGTTACTGCTCCTGTATTGCTAACATCAGAGGACATAGTGATTTCTGTTTCTTTTTAAAAACACCAATCCTGATGCTCTTTTTTGGGTTGTGTTGTGTTGTTTTTTGCTGTAGTAACTGAATCAATATACCAGGGTGGTTTGTGTGCTCTCTCTCCTGTATTGGTTCAAATCTGCCATCCATTTTGCTTCATTTCAGTGCATGCATGTGGTTGTGGAGATGGAGGAGAAGGGGTTTTAGAGGAGGGTTGTTATTTATGTATTTATTTCTATTTCTTCAGTGCTGTTTCCAGTATGACCAAAAGAAACAACTTTGGCAAATCCCTGAGAAACACCTAGCCTTGTAGGCTCACTAACTTTCAGGGAATCAAAGATGTCTTTCTGAAATTCCCTCAATGTTCTGAAATGTTTTCCTGAACCTTTTGAGGTTCACCTACTTTAATATAGTATTTTGGCCTCTGATAACTGCTCATGAGCCTTAAAGAGTTTTATGTGACTCTTGATCAGGCCTCTAGACTGCCCTTGGTTTCTGTGGAATGAAGAGCATGTGAACATTCACATCTCTGCTTCTAG
Organism: Ceyx cyanopectus; assembly: GCA_013401355.1. NCBI lineage: Eukaryota > Metazoa > Chordata > Aves > Coraciiformes > Alcedinidae > Ceyx > Ceyx cyanopectus. The sequence continues at coordinate 6,138 of VYZU01021440.1, read as the reverse complement.
ATGCCTTTCTGTCCTGCAGAGGTTTTGGTGTGAGGGAGGATAAATACATGTGGTAAATCTCGGACCTGGGTTGAATGGAACTGTTGGTTCATCCTCTTTTACATATTTGAGTAAAGAAGGCAGCCCCCAGCAGGCACTGAAGTGCTCCAGTCCCATTTGCTGTTGGGTAGCCTACAGCAGTGTACACAATTGAGGATTTTCCCTGGCTTTCTTTAGTACAGGCTACATTTGCACAGTGTATGAATTTGTAATAAGCATGTGTTGTTTATTTAAGAACTTAAAACTACCCTTAGGCCACACATTTAAAGCCAAGAAGAGAAAAATTTGGCATAGGCTTTATTACAGCTATGAGTTGAATAGGAGCATGTTTGTGTTTCCAGTGACCAAAGTTTTGAACTGAATGTGAGATAGAGCTAAAGCTTGTGCTATGTTACCCTAGGTACAGTCAGAGGTAAAAAGTCCATGTGCTTTAAACCACCTTTCACTTTGATGTGGCAAGATCTTGAAGAGTTGGAATGTGATTGCCTCCTGTGGAGCCTGCCTCAACAGGGTGACCCATGGCTCTGACACTGATAGCATGGGCTGTGGATTGCTGCTTGCAGGGGAGAGAAGTGCAATATCCCCTCTGGGGTGTTGCACTTCAGAGGACTTGCAGCATCACATTTTCCTTCTGGAAAATGAAAGAGCAATCTCAGTTGCATTTCTAGTGCTGCTTCCCTCAGCACTCTAGGTTTCCCTTGGTGCTATCCCATCCAAGTATTGACTAGGGTGCACATTGCTTATCTTGGGAAATCAATGAGATGACAGCCTAAGGTACTGCAGTAAGAAGACAGGCAAAGAGATATGTATCTACCTCTGACTTTTTTCCACCTCAATAAATATGTTTCCATAATCCAATGGCATTGTAACAATATTCAGTAATTACTGTGGCTGCATCCATCTCCTTTGATTTAATCAGACAGATATTATATGTTAAGTATTAATTGATTATTAAAACCATATTTGCTGATGCTTTCAAATCCCTGTAATGATGCATAAACAGTTATTTACTGCACAGCTATTAAAACTCAGCAATTTGACTTGCTTTTTACAATCAGGATGGTCACTGCATGTTAAATAAATTCTATCCCATTAAAACTAAATGTGTTAACTGTGTTTTGGGCATTTAATTTTAAAGCTGCTTTTTTTTTTTTTAACCATAATGTGAAGTGATTACAAAAAGCTGTTCTCTGTCTTGGGAGGTATTTGGTGCTATGCAAACAAATTTCAAGAGTTGCATTTTGAAAGCCTGCCATGACATTACTTTGGGTCATGATCGACAAGCCATTATGGTACCTCTAATAAAATAGATTTATTTTTTTTTTATAATGTAGTCGTGTTTGAGTTTTAAAAATCCCTATATGACCCTATGTCCTCAGAGGCTGAACACCCCAAGTTTCCTGAGACATTAGATATTGAGAGTTCCTTAACCAAGCTGAGTCCAAATTTCCTATTTGGGGAAAGCAGATCTGTTCTCTACCCCAGGTTTCAATATGTTTAATGCCATAGGCAGTCTTAAGAGGAACAATTCTCTTGATATTACATAAACCTGCAGAAAAACTAGGCTACTTAGGAAAATTTTGGTTAGTTGACAACTGAACTGTCTACTCTTGTGCTCCATTATCCCCTTCTCATTGCTGGCTTGGGAGGTCCAGTAGCTCCCTTGCAGTCAGGAGAGCAGAGAACCCTCTAGAGGCCAAGCACTTCTTTAAAGTAATTATGATCTTTGTGAAATACGGTGGTTGCCTGGGCATAGGTGTTGTGCAGCCATGATGGTGTGGGTATGCACAGCTGGTTGTGAAGAAACTGGACACATTTCCATTCAATTCCTGTGAGTCCTCTCTCGGCTCCTTTTGCTCCCAGACCTGGAGCAGCTCCTGATGTGTTTTCTTTCCTTGCCAGAAGATGGTTGAAGTGTCTGTGGTAGGGTATGTGTTCCATCTGCCTGCCCTTTCTGCAGTCTGCAGAGCTTTCTTGCAATTCCCTTATGCTTCAAAGCAAATAAATAAATATTTGCAGAGTTATTAAAGATTTATTGAAAATGTCATATATTTAAACCATTCTGTGAAAAAATAGATGACTGAATATTTATTATTTACATGTTGGGCACCCTCTATGTATTTATTTATTCCTCCTTAATCCAATCGGTGTTTTATAAATATTGCAAAAGACCCGTCAATAATAGAACAGGTTTTCATTAATCCAGAGGAATAATTAGAAGATATTTAGGATAATATTGCTCTGTACAAATATTGCACGAGCCTGTGAAGAGATGTTTTGAACAACATCTGTCATTTGTATAGCTGGGGAGTATCCAAGCACCCCTCACCATGTCAGATGGAGTTGGCAACCCCCTTGGACTCCTTCTGTGTGTGATCCTGCCTTCCCACATCACAGGGGTAAGTGCTTGACTTGCAAAGACATCCTTGGAGTGACAGTCCCACTTATCTAGTGGAGGACTGCAGCATTTAATCATTCTGTTGTGAAGCAAGGTGGTCTTCTAGTTGAGGTCACCCTAGATTTGCACTTGGCAAAGAAGTGTGGCAGGAGCTGTGTGATTGCCCTCAGGTTTCTCAGTCCTTGCCTCATGCTAACAAACCTACTGGTCAGTGTTAAATTCTACTTAGGGCACTGGTAATAATCTTTACCAGAAAGTCTCGTGAGTGGGTGGTTTTGTTTTCAAAATTATAACAAGCTTGTACTTGTACAAAAAGCTCAAGATCATGAGGAACCATCACCCATAGCTGCTCATGCCTTACTGTTGCCTCAGTGCAGAAGTTTGTCTCTAGTTACTGTGCTTAGAATCAGAAATAGCTTAAAAAATAAATAAATAAAATATATATATAAAGGAAAAAAACAAACCCAAAACCAAACCACAACAAAAAACCCTCGAACAACAAGCCACAAACAACAATAATTGTATTTTGTTTTGGTTATTCCCTAGTCCTTTTAAAACTATGCTCAAGAGGCAAAATTAACAGACTTGCTCCCTACACTGTATTCGTTTAAGGTTTGAATTTCTTCATGCTAAACTTTCACTGGAGGGCACTCTCCTGGCTTCTTCAGTATCCTGTAGCATACGGTCTTTAATGTCAGAAGTGCAGAAATATTTGAGTCCAAGAGTCTGCCTCTGACACTTTGAAAGGTTTTAGGCATGTGAAAGTTGCTCACACCTCCACTTTGAGCTAATACACCTCATTGAAAAGATAACCTCATCCTTATCACAGATCAAGCTATGAAGTAACTGAGTTTTGAGTTAGCTGTTAATTATTACAGCCGTGTTGTTTTGATATTTTAAGTTAATAATCTGTGTGCAGTTAGATCTAAGCAACTGCTCTTGTGGAATGATTGAATGCCAGTATGTCTGCAAGCTCACAAAGGGCAAGCTAGTCTCTCTTTGGGTGTGTATTAGTGTTGTGCAGGATCACATCAGCTATTTTGGGAACAGAATAACCATGTGTGAGATGATGTCCCATCAGATCATTTAGCTGCCTGGAGAAGCAGAGCACAGTAGCTTGATAAGCATGCATGTTAATGTGTCCATACTTTTTCTAGGACTTAACTCATCCTGTGTCACACATACATCATCTTTGATGTCCAGAGCCTAAGGCCAAGCAACTCTTAAGATTTGTAGTTTGCGTTATCTAAATGAACCTGGTTTGAGCTCCAGCCACTATATGGAAATATTTCTTAGTGTTATGTTCCTAAACCTATAGCAAAGAAACCGTAGCATCCTTTGAAAGTTTCAGTGGTCCTGTGCATGACGTAATTTGGTGGTGGTTTGGCAGGAATAGAGGGTTTAGGTCACTGGGTTGGTTTGTTGTGTGTGGTTTTGTTTTTGGGTTGTTTTGGGTTTTTTTGTGTTTTTTTTTTTGTTTGTTTGTTTGTTTTTGTTTTTGTGTTTGTTTTTTTGTTGGTTTTTTTTGTGTGTGTGTGTGTGTGTGGTTTTTGGTTGGATTTTTTGGACTTAGTTGACCAATGCAAGAGAAGCCAGACCCTAAGAATGGGGCTGAAGGAATTGACTATAACATTTGGCTAGCATAAGCAGTCAGCCTGTCTTTTGCCTGAGGAAACTGTGAGACAGGGAGTATGCAGGCTTTATGTAAAACCCTAATAGGAACAGGACTTAGGGACATCTTATTCCCATGGTACTGTTAAGCTCATTATTTCACCTCACTATCTGTTATCCCCACAGCAGTTTTTCCTACCTCCTTGTTGTTCAGAGCCTTTAAAAGAATACTAACTCTGAATCTCAATCTTCATTTGCTATACATTCTCCTGATCCTTGCTGAATTCAAGGCTGGACTATTTTAGGCATCCTAAGTCTACAGTGAAGGAGCTAAGGCATAGTGATTTGACCAATATCACATGTGATGTCTCCAGCAGAGCTAATAGCTGAACCTCAGCCTCATAAGCATTTCCTGAGTTGCCAGTCAGAACACCATTTTCCCTTGCTCTCTCATTCCACTTCTAATAGATTGACATTAAATCTATGCCTCCCTCCAAAACATGACTACCGAGAAGAGCAGTCAGAGAAAGATGTACATCTAATTCTTGTCCTTACTTTCAAAGTGCCTGTCTACCATTTTGCCATTCACTAATTACCATATGAGCTTATTGTCAAATCTTATCCCTATGTGACCTGGGAAATACCATCCTGCTATACTGCTTTTTCATATCATCTTGCCCAGTAAGGTGCAGCTCTAGTTGGCCAGCACCTAGTCTTTTTTATGTTTTCTGCTAAGCATTTATTATGTCAGATTAGACAGCTGAAAGGGGGGACATTAACTGGATTAAAGGAGAATCCCAGAGTCTGAAGGTTTGTGATGATAATCTTAAAAATGCAATGAACTTTTCTCAAGGAATGTCAGGAAGTTCTGAGCTTGTACAGGAGCAGGTTAGGATTTAGCCTGGCATAAGTGGGATGGAACACAAATTGTGCTTTCAGCAGAAGATGAACGGGGTTTGGAATACAGAATGGTTGAGTTTGATCTGAAGCTTGTGAGTGAAATGGATTAAGCATACAAGAGAGCAGTGGACAAGTAAGGACAACTGCTACAGAAGGACCATAAAGAGATAGAATGGAAAAATGTGTGACTTCCTCCAGGGACAAAAGGCCAAAATACAATTGCTAGCTTGGAAACAGTAAAGACTGTGGATCAGTATCATAGTCCTGCAAGATGCTTAGTGCTCCAATAGAGCTCCTGAAAATGCTTTTGCACTGAAGGTCATCAGTCTTAGGGACAGCAGGAGGGCTTCTCTGTTAAGTGAGAACACTGCCCAGGAGCATAATCCCTTATTGAGCTGAAAGCCCTTGGGTCCCATCTCAGACTGGCACAGCAAGAGTAGGAAGAGCAGCAGAGCAGGCTGTCTTATTCCAGAAAATCATGTCAATCCATCAGCCAGGGTATAGAAGAACTATTCTGACTATGGATGCTTTCAGAACATCCATCTCATCTTTTAAGCCTGGTCCCACACAAACCTCTCCATCTTTCCTGTTCCTTTCCTCTGGCCATGCTGCAGCAGGCTTACTTCTAGCACCCAGTAATGTTTACATTTCAGCCCACTCTGAGAGGATTGAGATGGATGTACCATGAGAGCTGGTAAATGACAGCAGGGTAGCAGTGGAAGGGTAAGAAAGGAAAGATATTTATATTTTATTTTTCTTTTAAGAATAGCTTGCAGCTGTCCAGCGTCTTTCCATGTGCTCTGCATATGGGGAAAATAGTAATTTTGGCAGTAGGAACATGTAGGATTTTTCATTTTTAATGAATGATCCATTTTTTTTTCTCCTCTACAAAGGAATGGAGAGCAAACCAGTTGCAGAGAACCCCTGCCATTTCCCTAGCATATTGGAGGGACAAGCAATAAAGTAGGAGAAACTCTGCATAGCAAATACATCCCAGTGTGAAGCAGAGGAGACTCTGTGGGCAGAGGAACGTTGGCATTAGAAACTGGAGAGAACACACGTTGGCATATTCAACGCGTTGGCTTTTTTTGGCAAAGGGCTGAGGCTTGGATTAATAAAATGTTCAGATAAAAATCAGAGTTTTATTAAAGTGCTCACACAGCGGCAGCGCCCGGCCGCACTCCTGGAAC
>VYZU01021439.1:0-12087 GCA_013401355.1 Ceyx cyanopectus | reverse complement strand
CACAAGAAAGAACTTTTTCTCATCAAGGGTGCCAGAGCTCTGGAACGGGTTGCCCAGGGAGATTGTGGAGTCTCCATCTCTGGAGACACTTAAGAGCCGCCTGGATCTGTTCCTGGGTGACTTGGTCTAGATGATCCTGCTCAGGCAGGGGGGTTGGACTAGATGATCTTCTAGCTCCCTTCCAACCCCTAATATCTATGAATCTATGATCTGCAGTCTGATTTATCAGTATCAGTGTAGTTTTGAGCTGTTGGATCTCTTCACTCTCTTGATATCACTCGAATGACTCCCAGTTTACAAGAGATTATGCCAATAAGTGAAGTCAAACGGTTGGTCAATTTCTGCTTGCAGCGATTGTGTTGGGAATCTAGGGCTAATCCAGTATAACTCTCTTTTAATTTACAAAAGTATTCTGGTCATTCATGTGTCTTTTTCGTACATGTACATATGAGAGATATCTAACTGTGCTGTAGTTGATTTTCTATCCATTTTTTATTCCTGCTTGTTTCCTTTATTATTCTTATGCTAGTTGCAGACTACTAGCTTGCAAGTACTGTTGTAATATTTTATTTTTTCTTGTTCAATATTAATATTCTTTGAATCTTTCAGATTTATCTTTTATTCTGGGATTTATTATAAATTAACATCAGAAATCTTTTCAGGTTACTGGATGGTCCAACACTTTCAGGGATCCGGGGATAGTTTTATAACATTTATCTCCAGAAGATGTTTCACATTGCACTTGTCAGGAAATAATCCATCATTCTAAGGTGGAGGAGAATTTAATACAGGGCTTTGGGTCACTGCTGACAAGCTGAATAACAGGCATCAAAATAGGTATAAGTTGAATCTGTATGTGGAACTGGTTGTAATAGGTTCTGCTTCAGGTGCTGCAGATTGGTTGCAACTAGGCTGGGTTAAAGACTGAATAAAAGCTTTAGAAGCCTAAATGCTGATTTCTTCTACATATGTTGATTACAAGGGTGTTCTATGAGACAGTTTTGCTCTTCTATGTGTTTCTTAGAGCCAGATGTCTGCTATTGTCCAAGATTCTCTCTCTGTCTCCTGTAATCAGGTTCATTTTTCTGTCTCTGGGATGTCTCAACACCAGTTGCATGGGAAACAAGCAAGGGGAAGTAACAGTACAAATGCATTTCAAACTTATGACTTCATAGAACCTAATGAAGACCTGTTGGGATGATTCATCTAACAGGAAGATTAATATAAAGAGTATAACTTGTTCAGGACAGGTAGACATGGAAAACAATGTAGGTGTTACTTTAGGTGTTAACTTACATGCAGGTGTCACTTGCTCTGAGGTTAAGAATAAAGAGGGATATAGGTTGCTTCATAGTTCTTCAGTAACATATAAAGGAGAAAAAGTACTGATATTCTGGTGAGACTCAACAGTGGGCCACCTACACAGGAAATCACATGATGTGTTGTTTGTAAGCAGAGTTATCCAGACCTCAGTATTCAGTGCCATCAACATACTTTGATTACAAAAACTTCCACGCAGGGGAAGGAATACATCTGCCCTCAGGCAGTCTGGCTATTTTTTGAAAAGTTTTAGTGGATTTGGTTTTTTTTAATTATAGAAGCTGGAGAAAGCAAAGATAGATGACATTTTCCAGATTTGAGCCTCATAATTTGGTAGAGCCTAAAAGTAACAGTTAAAAACAACTCGGGCACTTCATGAGTGATCATGAAGCAGCAGAATTCATGACAAACAGGAAAAGCCGCAATGTGCCTCAGCGCAGCAGATTATAGAAATTCTGAGAACTAGTAAGTGAGATCCTGTGGGAGACAATTCTGAGAGTTAAGCACAGTAGGCACTTCTTTGAAGGAATTATGTTAAATGCAAGTTTATGCAAAACTATGCAAAAGAAGCTATGCAAAATTGCAAGTTATGACAGTGCGGAGGAAGGACAGGAGCTGTAGATCACTCACCAAAGAAAGAACTTTTAAAAGTAAGATGAATTGATGAACTTTTGAGGCCAAAGACATAAAGTCAAAAGCAGAGAGTGAAACCATGTGAAGCATAGGTGACAAGTTCCCCTCAGCTTTTTAGTGCAGTAAGAGTTAGTTGAAGTTAAGGAGAGACTTGGTCCACTTCTCTGCAGAATGAAGGTTGCTGTCAAACAATGAAACAGGCACCGATGCCAGTTGAAAAGGGGAAAGAAAAGAAATTGAAATTGTGCAAGTAAATTAAATATTTCTGATTAGCTAGTCCAGAATGACATTCCAGAAGTCCATAAAAGATTAGAAAGAGTACTTAGTTTAAAAAATCAGTACAGGAGAGAGCCTAGAATTATAACAGAGATAGTTAATTTCAATTCCCATAAAAATAGTGGAAAAATTAGGTAACATAAGGGTAGTGGACATTTAGAAAATAGTACTTAAAGAGGAAAAAGTGATCAATAACAAACCTCTCAAACCATAATAATTCCATTCTGTCATGGGTAACACTTCATGTGGCTACAGAAAAACAGTTGATGTGACATATTTATTTTAGTGAGCCTCTGGACATGGTCTCCTAGTACACTCTCATAAGTAAGCTAGGAACATATGGTCTAGATGAAAATGCTGTGAGGGAAAGAAAACAAAACACGGCAATACACTGAGTGGGTTTTATTTCAAGAATCTGTCGTTCCAGAATTAATTGATATTATCTTCATTGACTAGGCTGATAGAAAAGTAAGGGTACTTGTTATATTTCCAAATGATACCTGTTTAGGAGAAAATGCAGGTAGAGGATTAAGACTCAAAATACTCATGATAGTTTAGATTAAATATCTGAGACAACCAGGATGGAATTCAGTACGAGAAAGTGTGTGGATCTGTACTACAGACAATAACTATCTACCTAACACAGGTACAAGAGTGCCCAAAGTTTGCTTTTGGTTTCCTTTTTTCCCTTGGGCTGGGGGATGTTTATTTCAATGTGTTATTTTGGTTGGTTTTTTCAATAAAGGAGTGAGGAGATTTTAGAAGATAATGAGATGAATGGGACATGCCAAGGCCTTATAGCTGTGAAAAATCACTTGCTGTCCTGCACTGTGATGATAATCCTGGAGGAAGTCAGTTTCTAGCTCCCTGAGCAACCTGACTGCCCTGGTATGACTCAACCTCCTTCTGCCCCTTGTAGTTTGGTACTGAGCATTGGTGAGCTCCTGTGACATCTTGAATGCATGTATCCTCATGAGTGACCTGTATGTTTAGATCCTTCTGGCTCTGCTATACTAATGTCTTGATTTTTTTTTTCCTTTAAAATTGATAAATCAATGGAAAATATGCCATCCTATGGCATCATAAACTGTTATGTTTATGCAGTAGCTTATTCCTGCCCAGGAGTGGTATTATCCTGTAACTGTCCTACTGAGTAGCAACACCACTCGCATGTGCAACAAAACATCTGTGGGACAAAGAAGGCTTTAGAATTTGATTCATATTTCCTGAAAACCACACAGTATTTTGTAAAAACTGCATGATTACACTCTTAGAACTGCCTAAAACATTTCATAGAAGTTTGCTCTTCTGTTTAAGACTTGTCCTTGAGCACTTGATTGCCCCATATTAATTATCCAGAACTGTCCATTAGGTAGTTTCTGGAAGCAGTTACTGGCTCAAAGACTATTCAGGTATTTCAGCCTTCAAAATGCCACCATGACTGGATGTTATTTTCAGGGAAAGGGTAGAAGAACTGGTAATAGACGGTGTTACAGAACAATAGCAGATAGCTGAGCTGTCACTGGGGCAGATGGCCCCAAACTCCAGCAAAGCACTTCAACAGGTAGATAGAAGAGATTTTGAAGGATTCTGCCACTGTGGTTTCCCATCTGTATCACAGTAACAGATAAGCTTTCACAGTGCTGCTTATGCCTGGAGGGTTAATGTACCACACCAGTTTGGCACACGTCTGTTTGTGCAGTAAATGCTTTCAGGAAAAAAATAAAGATATTTATGAATGACACTGGAATTATTTTCTATTAATTAATTCCTACTCTCAAAAAGATGGTTTACTTGCAGTGCAGCTAAACAAGTCATCCTCTGAAGGGGAGCTATGAACGTGTTGTAATGATAGAAAGCACTTCTGATATATGATCAAGTCACTATGTAATGCATTGCTTTATCTCTGATCTTCTAAGTCAGTACTAAGGCCTACTATAGAAATGGATCTGGCTTCTAGTACTGAAGAACTAAGGCCTTACAAATGGATTTTGCCTTAATAAATCACATTAAATCCTCTATTTCAAGTCCTCAAGCTGATGTCATGTCTTTGGGAAAAGATGTATATTTGATAAGAAGATGAAAAATAAATTTGCTGGCAAACTACACTTCCACATTTGTCTTATTATTACCATTTTAAATCTGGAAGCATTTGGAAGCTACTTAAGAGATGGAGATGTTAAATTAATCATAGGTGATGGATTAGTGTAAGATGAGATCAAGTGCTATCATGAATTGTTGTCATGTGACCCTGAAATTTTAGGTAATATGCGAATTCTGTAGTCAGTATATCTAAAATACATTTATAAACTAGTATTTCTAAAAAAACCCAGATGATGTAATAATTTTCTTCTTTTTTTTTATGTTCCATCTGTAGAAGGGGAATCAGAAACATTCAGTAACTTTATGAAATTTTTTGAGGAACTCCATCAATTTGCCACGACTGTGAAAATATACTTATTGCTTCAGCAGGTGCTTAGAAGCAGCACATCTCCAAAACTTTGCTGACTTCCAAGAATTTGCAGCCTGCCAGGCTGGTCACTCTGAGGTGGACTGCTTGTAATTAATCTGCCAACTAGAGCCAAAAGAAAGATTTGTGTGACAGGCTTGAGCATTCCTTCTACCTTTTTTCCCAGTGTGTTTCTGTGTATATCTCCCAACTAGAAGAATAAGTAATAATTGGATATGGTGTATGGGGCTGAAGTAACTTAAGGAAAAAACTACACTGAGATATTTTTGAGACAGGTTGNGCTTTTGGTTTCCTTTTTTCCCTTGGGCTGGGGGATGTTTATTTCAATGTGTTATTTTGGTTGGTTTTTTCAATAAAGGAGTGAGGAGATTTTAGAAGATAATGAGATGAATGGGACATGCCAAGGCCTTATAGCTGTGAAAAATCACTTGCTGTCCTGCACTGTGATGATAATCCTGGAGGAAGTCAGTTTCTAGCTCCCTGAGCAACCTGACTGCCCTGGTATGACTCAACCTCCTTCTGCCCCTTGTAGTTTGGTACTGAGCATTGGTGAGCTCCTGTGACATCTTGAATGCATGTATCCTCATGAGTGACCTGTATGTTTAGATCCTTCTGGCTCTGCTATACTAATGTCTTGATTTTTTTTTTCCTTTAAAATTGATAAATCAATGGAAAATATGCCATCCTATGGCATCATAAACTGTTATGTTTATGCAGTAGCTTATTCCTGCCCAGGAGTGGTATTATCCTGTAACTGTCCTACTGAGTAGCAACACCACTCGCATGTGCAACAAAACATCTGTGGGACAAAGAAGGCTTTAGAATTTGATTCATATTTCCTGAAAACCACACAGTATTTTGTAAAAACTGCATGATTACACTCTTAGAACTGCCTAAAACATTTCATAGAAGTTTGCTCTTCTGTTTAAGACTTGTCCTTGAGCACTTGATTGCCCCATATTAATTATCCAGAACTGTCCATTAGGTAGTTTCTGGAAGCAGTTACTGGCTCAAAGACTATTCAGGTATTTCAGCCTTCAAAATGCCACCATGACTGGATGTTATTTTCAGGGAAAGGGTAGAAGAACTGGTAATAGACGGTGTTACAGAACAATAGCAGATAGCTGAGCTGTCACTGGGGCAGATGGCCCCAAACTCCAGCAAAGCACTTCAACAGGTAGATAGAAGAGATTTTGAAGGATTCTGCCACTGTGGTTTCCCATCTGTATCACAGTAACAGATAAGCTTTCACAGTGCTGCTTATGCCTGGAGGGTTAATGTACCACACCAGTTTGGCACACGTCTGTTTGTGCAGTAAATGCTTTCAGGAAAAAAATAAAGATATTTATGAATGACACTGGAATTATTTTCTATTAATTAATTCCTACTCTCAAAAAGATGGTTTACTTGCAGTGCAGCTAAACAAGTCATCCTCTGAAGGGGAGCTATGAACGTGTTGTAATGATAGAAAGCACTTCTGATATATGATCAAGTCACTATGTAATGCATTGCTTTATCTCTGATCTTCTAAGTCAGTACTAAGGCCTACTATAGAAATGGATCTGGCTTCTAGTACTGAAGAACTAAGGCCTTACAAATGGATTTTGCCTTAATAAATCACATTAAATCCTCTATTTCAAGTCCTCAAGCTGATGTCATGTCTTTGGGAAAAGATGTATATTTGATAAGAAGATGAAAAATAAATTTGCTGGCAAACTACACTTCCACATTTGTCTTATTATTACCATTTTAAATCTGGAAGCATTTGGAAGCTACTTAAGAGATGGAGATGTTAAATTAATCATAGGTGATGGATTAGTGTAAGATGAGATCAAGTGCTATCATGAATTGTTGTCATGTGACCCTGAAATTTTAGGTANGGAAAAATTAGGTAACATAAGGGTAGTGGACATTTAGAAAATAGTACTTAAAGAGGAAAAAGTGATCAATAACAAACCTCTCAAACCATAATAATTCCATTCTGTCATGGGTAACACTTCATGTGGCTACAGAAAAACAGTTGATGTGACATATTTATTTTAGTGAGCCTCTGGACATGGTCTCCTAGTACACTCTCATAAGTAAGCTAGGAACATATGGTCTAGATGAAAATGCTGTGAGGGAAAGAAAACAAAACACGGCAATACACTGAGTGGGTTTTATTTCAAGAATCTGTCGTTCCAGAATTAATTGATATTATCTTCATTGACTAGGCTGATAGAAAAGTAAGGGTACTTGTTATATTTCCAAATGATACCTGTTTAGGAGAAAATGCAGGTAGAGGATTAAGACTCAAAATACTCATGATAGTTTAGATTAAATATCTGAGACAACCAGGATGGAATTCAGTACGAGAAAGTGTGTGGATCTGTACTACAGACAATAACTATCTACCTAACACAGGTACAAGAGTGCCCAAAGTTTGCTTTTGGTTTCCTTTTTTCCCTTGGGCTGGGGGATGTTTATTTCAATGTGTTATTTTGGTTGGTTTTTTCAATAAAGGAGTGAGGAGATTTTAGAAGATAATGAGATGAATGGGACATGCCAAGGCCTTATAGCTGTGAAAAATCACTTGCTGTCCTGCACTGTGATGATAATCCTGGAGGAAGTCAGTTTCTAGCTCCCTGAGCAACCTGACTGCCCTGGTATGACTCAACCTCCTTCTGCCCCTTGTAGTTTGGTACTGAGCATTGGTGAGCTCCTGTGACATCTTGAATGCATGTATCCTCATGAGTGACCTGTATGTTTAGATCCTTCTGGCTCTGCTATACTAATGTCTTGATTTTTTTTTTCCTTTAAAATTGATAAATCAATGGAAAATATGCCATCCTATGGCATCATAAACTGTTATGTTTATGCAGTAGCTTATTCCTGCCCAGGAGTGGTATTATCCTGTAACTGTCCTACTGAGTAGCAACACCACTCGCATGTGCAACAAAACATCTGTGGGACAAAGAAGGCTTTAGAATTTGATTCATATTTCCTGAAAACCACACAGTATTTTGTAAAAACTGCATGATTACACTCTTAGAACTGCCTAAAACATTTCATAGAAGTTTGCTCTTCTGTTTAAGACTTGTCCTTGAGCACTTGATTGCCCCATATTAATTATCCAGAACTGTCCATTAGGTAGTTTCTGGAAGCAGTTACTGGCTCAAAGACTATTCAGGTATTTCAGCCTTCAAAATGCCACCATGACTGGATGTTATTTTCAGGGAAAGGGTAGAAGAACTGGTAATAGACGGTGTTACAGAACAATAGCAGATAGCTGAGCTGTCACTGGGGCAGATGGCCCCAAACTCCAGCAAAGCACTTCAACAGGTAGATAGAAGAGATTTTGAAGGATTCTGCCACTGTGGTTTCCCATCTGTATCACAGTAACAGATAAGCTTTCACAGTGCTGCTTATGCCTGGAGGGTTAATGTACCACACCAGTTTGGCACACGTCTGTTTGTGCAGTAAATGCTTTCAGGAAAAAAATAAAGATATTTATGAATGACACTGGAATTATTTTCTATTAATTAATTCCTACTCTCAAAAAGATGGTTTACTTGCAGTGCAGCTAAACAAGTCATCCTCTGAAGGGGAGCTATGAACGTGTTGTAATGATAGAAAGCACTTCTGATATATGATCAAGTCACTATGTAATGCATTGCTTTATCTCTGATCTTCTAAGTCAGTACTAAGGCCTACTATAGAAATGGATCTGGCTTCTAGTACTGAAGAACTAAGGCCTTACAAATGGATTTTGCCTTAATAAATCACATTAAATCCTCTATTTCAAGTCCTCAAGCTGATGTCATGTCTTTGGGAAAAGATGTATATTTGATAAGAAGATGAAAAATAAATTTGCTGGCAAACTACACTTCCACATTTGTCTTATTATTACCATTTTAAATCTGGAAGCATTTGGAAGCTACTTAAGAGATGGAGATGTTAAATTAATCATAGGTGATGGATTAGTGTAAGATGAGATCAAGTGCTATCATGAATTGTTGTCATGTGACCCTGAAATTTTAGGTAATATGCGAATTCTGTAGTCAGTATATCTAAAATANTTTTTTTTTTTGTCTGCTCTTGCAGTCGACTTTTTGGCAAAATACTGCATCTTCAGCCAGGAGAAGTTGGCGAAGCACAAAAGGGCTTTTGAAGCGGTAAGTGTAAATTCAGACTTCTTTTCTTTCTTCCTTTTTTTTTCTCCTCTCCCTCTCCCTTCTCCTCCTGTGTCTGTAGACAGTTAAGCAGAAATAATAAGCACCATTGCTTGCAATACACGTCCCATGAATTACGCTGACATCAAATGTAACTTTAGAATGGAGGCACGCTTTATTCTTTTCGACGAACTGTTCCCCTATCCATTCTTTATTTACATGTCGTGAGCCTAAGCGCTGCACAGCCAGTCAGAACACACACACAAGAGGGGGGAGAAAAAAGGAGGCCATTAAACAAATTAAAAGGGATGGGGATGACTAATACAGTACTCTTGGAATCTGCAATTTGATTAGTCTGAGTTTAATACACAAAAGCAGCGCCGAAGCAGGAGGGGAGTCGAAGTGCTCTTTAATAACCTTCTACAATTAAATTATGGTGATGAATTTAACTATTCTGTGCTTCTAAAGGGGTCTTATTATCTGATTGACTCTGAAAGAAAGTCAGTATTTAACCAGGGTTCTTGAGTCCAGCTATTGGAAGACATACAGTAGTTTTATGCATTAACAACTATTTTTTTTGTTGTTGCGTGCCTCTTCCCATTTAAATTCATCTGCGATTTGAGAAAGATGGCTCTTGGGATTATTGCCACTGCTTTTGATGGGAGTGTATGCTAACTCTTTTACTGTACTGGCTCAAAGACTATTCAGGTATTTCAGCCTTCAAAATGCCACCATGACTGGATGTTATTTTCAGGGAAAGGGTAGAAGAACTGGTAATAGACGGTGTTACAGAACAATAGCAGATAGCTGAGCTGTCACTGGGGCAGATGGCCCCAAACTCCAGCAAAGCACTTCAACAGGTAGATAGAAGAGATTTTGAAGGATTCTGCCACTGTGGTTTCCCATCTGTATCACAGTAACAGATAAGCTTTCACAGTGCTGCTTATGCCTGGAGGGTTAATGTACCACACCAGTTTGGCACACGTCTGTTTGTGCAGTAAATGCTTTCAGGAAAAAAATAAAGATATTTATGAATGACACTGGAATTATTTTCTATTAATTAATTCCTACTCTCAAAAAGATGGTTTACTTGCAGTGCAGCTAAACAAGTCATCCTCTGAAGGGGAGCTATGAACGTGTTGTAATGATAGAAAGCACTTCTGATATATGATCAAGTCACTATGTAATGCATTGCTTTATCTCTGATCTTCTAAGTCAGTACTAAGGCCTACTATAGAAATGGATCTGGCTTCTAGTACTGAAGAACTAAGGCCTTACAAATGGATTTTGCCTTAATAAATCACATTAAATCCTCTATTTCAAGTCCTCAAGCTGATGTCATGTCTTTGGGAAAAGATGTATATTTGATAAGAAGATGAAAAATAAATTTGCTGGCAAACTACACTTCCACATTTGTCTTATTATTACCATTTTAAATCTGGAAGCATTTGGAAGCTACTTAAGAGATGGAGATGTTAAATTAATCATAGGTGATGGATTAGTGTAAGATGAGATCAAGTGCTATCATGAATTGTTGTCATGTGACCCTGAAATTTTAGGTAATATGCGAATTCTGTAGTCAGTATATCTAAAATACATTTATAAACTAGTATTTCTAAAAAAACCCAGATGATGTAATAATTTTCTTCTTTTTTTTTATGTTCCATCTGTAGAAGGGGAATCAGAAACATTCAGTAACTTTATGAAATTTTTTGAGGAACTCCATCAATTTGCCACGACTGTGAAAATATACTTATTGCTTCAGCAGGTGCTTAGAAGCAGCACATCTCCAAAACTTTGCTGACTTCCAAGAATTTGCAGCCTGCCAGGCTGGTCACTCTGAGGTGGACTGCTTNAAAAAAAAAAAAAAAAAGATGATAAATGTTATTACTCAAGTGATTATGAAAGTTATAACAACAATTTCATTCATCAATGAAGGTCTGACTTTTTTTGCCCTTTAGATAAAGATGAATAAGAACTTGAGTTACACTTTTTATTAAATAGAGAAATGTAATTGTTTTGTTCTCTGGTTTAGGAGGACAGATGGAATGTAAAACAGGGTAGGTGAAGGAGTCTTGAACACAAATAGAAATAATTCAAAAGTCAGATTCCAACCTGTAAGTAAGAGCCATGTGATATAAATAAATCATAGCTGTGTGGCCCAGATATTGGATATAAAATAGCAATTAAATGCCTGGAAAGCAGCTGCTTGCCTGTCTATAAGACATCTGGCTTTTTTCCTCAGCTCAGGAAGAACTTTAGCTGTTAAAGCCAACTGTTGTGTTTCAGGGACCTGTTTTATTTTCCAGTATAAAATGTAAGTGCAATGTAACACAAGGCAATTTCCCTTTTTAAATTGCTTAGAACTTTTATATTCTTTTTTTTTTCTTCTTCTTTTTGGATCATTACCGCAGAAAGCTATGTGTCTTCTGCCACCCTTTCTACTTTCCTTCCTATTTGCCCCTGATCTACTAGTCAGTCTGGTTTGATCATTCTATTTGGCATAGATTGCCTGCCTTTAAAAGGTTCACCACTTTGTCTTAATGGTGCTTTTATTATTTAACACAAGCCAGAGAAAGATTGTGTTAAATGTTGCTTTATGAGCCAAATGCAGCCATCTGAACGCGATGGAGTCAAGAGACTTTAGATACCATTGCATGTATTGCACTGTCAGTGCTGTCTCATGGTTTTCTTTATATCTTTGCTGATTTCTCACCCTCTCTTGAAATGCAGAAATTTTGAGAAAGACAATTTGCATTTGTCCAAGAGACACTCTGTATAGTAAATCTGTAGCACAAAAGTTGATTTTTTGTTTTGTTTTGTTTTGTTTTGTTTTGTTTTGTTTTAAGGAATCTAGGCAATGCTATTTCATTTTTAATATTAAATTAATGGCATTCATTTCTGTCTTTCTGAAAATGACTGAGCTAGTTGAAAAGACAAAAAGCCTTCCAATTCTATTTTCAATTTTCTTGTTTCTGTTCTGAAATTTTTCATGAAGCATACACTGATGGAAAATGAAGCTGGTCGTAAAGATCACCCTTTACTGCTTGTTTGTTCTGGTCTGGTTGGTATATACAGGTTAACTTTTCTAGTGAGATGAAATACCTATACATTTTTCTTATTAATTTTTAGGAGCCAGCTGAGTTATAATCTGGCATTCTGTTTATCCATGTGTTTATGCGTTTTATTTGTCCAGATTTTTTTATGTATTTGGGTTTCTTTTTTTCTTTCTTTTTT
>VYZU01021438.1:75330-86621 GCA_013401355.1 Ceyx cyanopectus | reverse complement strand
GTTTTTTTGGTTTTTTTTTTTGTATGTGTTTTGTTGTTTGTTCATTTTTTTGCTGGGGTCTTTTATGTGCTTGTTTTTGGTAGAGGAACATTTTTCCAGTCTTCCATGGTATTATTTTTAGTGATTATAGAAGTAATTCTTGTCTTTTTTATTTTATTCAGGTATGTAGATTCTCTAGACTTAAGGGTGTGATCATAACAGAACCATGATATCAGATTTAATATTTTTTAGACTTCAATTAACCCAGTGTGGGTTTTTTTAATTGAGGGTTTACTGTTTTGCTTTTTATATTATCAGTTGCACTGTAATCTGATTATAAATATGCTAGTAATTTTTTTATTTGACTGAAGTCATTCAGAAGTGAAGAAGTCTCAAGTATATTATGTGCTTCAGTTTACTTTTAATTTTCATTTCTCATGGCTCTCATGTCACAGACTTCAAGACACACAGCAGACAAAACAGACACCCTTGGAATTTTCCAAGTGGATTTCTGTCTGTGTCAATCAATTTCTATTATAGAATAAACAAGCAGTTTTAGCATAGATACAGTCTTAAATGTGTTCCTGTGTAGTCCAGAAGACTGTTTGGGATTTTTATCAACTTGCATATTTATTTTTGCCTGTTATCTGCAATTTTCTTTTGAAGGAAAGCAGTTGTTCTTCAGCATAAGGATTTTAAAATGTTTTTCCTCTCCAGTACTGAAACCAGTGGTGGAACTGCTGAGTGATCCAGATTACATTAACAGAATGCTGCTCAGCCAGCTGGAGTACAGAGAGCAGCTGAACGAGCACCAGAAGAAAGACTACACATATGCTCCTTCATATGAGGAGTTCATCAAGCTCATTAACAGCAGCTCTGATGTTGAGTTCCTGAAACGACTGAGGTATTTTGTGTTTCACTGTAGCTCATTCAAAATGAAACATTCTTATTTTGCTGGCCCATTACTGAGATTTGAATGAATTGTCCTCTTCTGCAATTTTAAATTCAGTTTTAGTTTGCAGTAAGGGTGATAAGCCACAACATTGGTTCAATCTGTGCTGTAGTGTTAGCTTTTTAGTTCAGTGGCAGAAAATGTTAAAAAATCCCACTTAGTAATGTACTGGAGAAGACTGTATGGTTGAAAAGCACACCAGACCCTTCTGAGTTAAAAGAAAAAAAAATCTGTTGAATTTCCACTAGTGTGTAGTTATCTCCTCATTATCTTTCTGAGGTATGGCTGGCCATGGTGGTCTGGAGATTGTGAACCATAGTGAACCTGCAGACACTTCAGCTTGCTGTGATTCTGTCACACAGAAGAGAGGAGTTTGAGTTCCACCACATTTTACCACTGCATGTGAGGTTTCCCTGACTGTTGCAGGGAGGTGATCCCCAACTGCATCCTTCTTAAACATGTTCATGAACTCTGAAGAATTCCTTAAGGATCAAAAAAGCCTCACTGAGCTCCTTTTTCTGATGCAAATAGCATCTGCTAACTATCATACTAATTCCCCCCTCAGAAAAATAGCTCTTTTTCCTTCCATCTTTAGTCAGAACATGAAATACTGCTTACATCTCAAGCCTGTTTCTCCAAGATGTTTATGCTTGCATTATCTTTATAGCAGAGCTGTTTCTCTTCTGATTTCTGATATAAGTGACAAGATAAGGAACAAGTCACTGGGAAGCAGGGAGAAGAGATACTCTTCTTGTAAGATCTCCCTAGAAGTCCTCGAGTTGGTTTTGTTTAGCACACAAAAGCTTTGGAGGACAGTTGAAGCCTTTTCCAGAGTGTTTTCCCTAACTGGTTACCAGCAGCCAGAACTGGTATTTCTTCCTGTTCCCTGCTGCCTTCAGTGGTGACTGTAGGTCAGCTTTCCTCTGCCTCAATGACTGCAGCAACAGCTGAAACCAGACATCTGCACGTTCCCATTGGGTGCACTTTGTCATTTGTGGTGACCCAGCCCTGTTAGGCTTGGCTGGGTCAGGCCAAGTGATGCTTTCCCAAGGTGCAGTGTGGGGGCTGCAGAAATAACATCTGAATTTCTCTTGTTCTTCAATTCTGAAACAACTTGCATTTCCGAGGTTGGAAAATACATCTGGGTGCTGGTGAAATGATTTTGTTGCTTGGCTACTTATTGTTCATCTGCTGTAAAATCTGCTCTTTACTCTGGGCCAGTGTGCCTTTCCTGAGAGCAGAAATTAGTCTCTATTAGACTCTGTCTAAAACCTAATTGACATCATATTTATTAGTATAATCACACTAATGGATCTGCCAATTTCAAAAGAAGCTCAGCCCTTGTGTTGTTGTTGTTGTTCAGGCACATTCATGCTCAGTGTGTTCTCTTTTTAGCTCACTTTAAATTGTGTTCTTTAATATCAGAGAGCAGATTTGCTTTATGAAATAGTGTGGTTTTGGCTTCACTTAGGTTTGTCCTTTCTAGCCTGTGGAGTTCAGCTGCCATCATCTTGATGTTTGTTCCTTCACACTCTACATGATATTGTTCAGTTTGAGCTGATCAGTATTTGAATGGAGAACACCTGAGAAAAAGTACCTTATTTTCAGAGAGAAATAGCATTTGATTTTGGAGGCAGTCCTCATCTTTCCTCAGTTTGTATGGAGCCAGTCTCTGGGGAGGTGGTTGAAGAGCATTCCCATGTGGGAGGAAAATTCCCATTCTGTTTGTTCCCCAGCACTGTGGGACCACCACAGACATCTGGGACAACCTGTAGCCATGTTAGAGTTCCATAGTGTATTTTCTAAAGCTTTCATCATTTGCCAGTGGAAATTTTATATATTTCTGTCAAAGAACAGCAGTCCAAAACCAAAAAAGATTATATTTTACATTATCAAACCAAATGATATTTCATGTTGTAAATCCAGGAAAATCTATAAAGAAGGAATTAAAGAGGAGGAAACATTTGTTGGAGTGAGTGGAGTGGGGAGAATGTTTCCAGTTCTCTTCCTACAACAAAACAATTACTGCCATGTTTCTCTTAAACACGTTTCCCAGTTAGATGCTATTCTAAGTAACATTCTGTTTGTCAAAAATCCTTTGTTTTATTGGGAAATAATCTTTTCAGTGTCTATTTTAAGCCAGTGTGTGGCATTTGTGAGCTATAAGCCTCCTATTACTGGTAATGTTGCCATGTAACATCTTGGTAAAGACACCAAGTTACACTGCCCTGCTTTATCTTTGCAGATAATTTGCTCTGGTTTATGTTTTTTGTAGTAAATATGTGTTGCTTAATGAAGGACACCATGGGACTGGTAGCCAGTAGCTCTCCCTGAAAGGCCAGGATGGTACTAGAGATTATAAATCTTTTTTTTTTTTCCCTCCTTGCTTAGAAGCACTGCCACAAGAAGGAATACCATATTGATTTTTGTGCTTGGCTTTTATGGCTTTTATTTTTAGAACTTATTTAGATGATGCAGCACTTATTTATGCATTTCAATACTCATTAATTTTGGACGTGCTTTTGAATTCAAGGCTCATTAATATCCATAGTGGGCCTTGAACATTTGGCCACATTACCTCTTAGCAGAACTCTCTATTGCTCTGTGGAAACATCCCCATTGTAAGGGATCTATGGGGAGCTGATGTAAAGGAATTTTTTTATATCCAAGGTGGGTATTTTGTTGGGTTTTTTGTGGTTTTTTTTTTTGTTGTGTATTGTTTTGTTTTGGGTTTTTTTGTCTTCCTTTCATGCTTTTGGCTTGTGAAAATATGGATTTGTTTGGGGATATAAAACCCAAACCACCAAATCTTCCAGGGCAGATACCATTGTGTGGTTCTTCAGAGTCACTCTTGATAGTGTTTACCATATGCTGATGGCCATGAAGGGAGGAAGAGTTTTATTACTGTTTTATCAAGTTACCACAAAATGTCTTGACTCTATTTCTTACCAAAAGAAAAAGTTACACAGTGAAATTTCACCTTTACTTCCCCTCACATTTAACTTAGCATGGATAAATTACAAGTCTGCTACAAGTAAGGAAGGAAAGATTAATTCTTTCACATCAGATATCAAACAAATTTACTTGCTTTGCCAGAAGAAGACTAGAGATAATAGACATGATGAGTTACAAACAACCAAGTGATGACAAAAGGAGATACAGATAGAAAAATTAAAGTGAAGTACTTTAGAGTTTTACTTATTTTAGTGTAATACTACTTTTTATTTCCTTCTAATTTATATATGCTCCATATATTTATACAGTGCATTAGCTAGAAGACCATTAGAGACAGTTTTTTACTCATGAACTGAACTCCTGTCCTAATTTCCTACAGAAAGCTGACATTTAACATTAAAAAAATGAGTTTATATTATGCTTGCTAAGTATTATTGTGTGTGCAGTGCCAGCAGTTGAGAGGAGGGGACAGTAGTATTGTTAGTTGGATGTTCTGCTTGTTTCAAGATAACCTCCATATGCACATTGCTCCCTAGGTTGCAGGTATACTTAATTTTACTTAGACATATAAATATATGTATAAATTAATATATAATTTTATATATTATATCATATATATANTTTTTTTTGTTTGTTTTTTATTCTTAAGTGTGCTGTATGAAGAACACGTTGTAAAAAATTAATACAATCTTTTCTATTTCTCTCCTCCCTCTTCACCCTTATCTGTTTTTAAAATTAGGTATCAGATTGTAGTGGAAATAGTTCAGGCAACCACAATCAGCAATATTCCCCAAGTGAAGAGACAGAAAGGTAAGATTCCATTTTGTTAAGTCACATCTGTTGTTTTCACTTGGAAAAGATGCTGGAGCTCCCAACATGCAGCCAGGGTGTGGGGGATTTTTAGACAGAATTTAGAATGCTGTGTCTGCAGTAGCTTGGTTTGTTTCATTTGTCTGATGCTGTTGGGCAATCCCCTGGTGTGTTTATCCCCCCACCCTGGCTTGCTCTGCTCTGACAGGTCACAAGAAAGGTTGTATCTGTGATGCATTTATTTTCAGAACTTGCTGCAACTGGGATTTTTGGCATTACAAATTTGTGTGCTGAGAATCTTGATCCCTCTTGCTTTTCCATGCAATCCATTCTTCAAAGTCACAGTCTGTTCTCCCTTCAAAACACAGGAGTGATGCAGCACTATTGTCAGTCAGCCTGACTCTTGGCTGTATTGTATTTTTGTGTGGCAATACAGAGCACCCTTAAATCCTTCTACAGTGTTTTGGCAACATTTGCCTTTTGAAATGCACATAGATCTTGCATTTGTACTTATATTTATTATATATATTGCTTTTTATGCTTCTCAAAATGTAACAAAGCTGTGGTTTATGTTTGGGAGGTTATATTGCTGGCAAAGTTACAGTTAGTTTTTACTTGGACTTATACTTAAGGTATATCAAAGCATAATAAAAAGGCCATGGACAATGTAAATTAATATGTTTGTAAACAAACATCTAAAAGATTTCTCTGGTTAAAAAATATTCTTTTCTAGCTCCTCGTATGACAAAGGAAAGCTTTTAAAGGTGATTCAAGTGTAATGAAAAATGCAGAAGCAGAAAATAAACACACTTTGAGAAGGGAAAAACAATATTTGGACAGTCTGAAGAATTTGGGGTCTGTGCTGAAGTTGCTGAAAGTATAAAGTTGTCAACACTAAGCTTTTTGTTTACACTTAAAAACAGACCTAGACATGCATTCCTGTAGGATAAATTGCTGGTGTCAAACCAAGGCAAAAGGAAAAGTAGACACTGATTATTTTTTCTCAAGTGTACATTACATAAAGATATATTAGTATTTCTCAGATGAAAGTTAATGTAATGGAAAGTCTGTTTCATAAAGTAAGAAAATGAGAACAGGGAAGTTAATGCTGAGTGTGTTATGAAAAATCAATCTTGCTAAGCCTGTATTTCCATTTGTGCTGCCACTGGCCTTTGTTATGACAAGAATTGACTTAGGGAATATTTTCATATGGTTTAGGTTCCTACAATCAATTACTGCCTCACTCTCCTCTGTCTCATTTGAGTTTATCTAGTTAACTATCCACTGATTTCAACCCTGAACAGAAGATGTTTTTCTGAACCTACAAGTGTGTGGTACTGTAGAATGGATATAAAAAGATTATTACTATTTCATCTGCCAAAGTATTTCTGGTTCCACTTACTCTGTGGTCTGCATTTTTGTGGGCTCTTGACTTTTGCCTCTATTTAAAATCCAACAGAAATTCCACTAGCTGAAGTTTTGTGTTAAGATGTTGACTTTTATTACTGACTTAATCCTGTGGTAGCCTTGAATGTCATTGAAGAGTTGATACCACTGCTGGCTGTAGTAGCCAGTGGGGCTATTGTGAAGAAACCTTTTATTTATGAAATAACTAATGGTTATTCACCTTGACCTGAAGAAAAAGATGGTATTTTCTTGCTTGGTCCATGTGGAACAGTATGCCCAAGAGAGGCATGCAATACAATCTCATTATGGCTCACACAAATTCAAGGGGATTGCTGGCCTGCTTCAGTTCCTCTGCTAAGGTTTTCATCTACCACATTTTTTCAGGCTCAGTCCATGTACATTTAACTTTAAGAGGGCTATCAGGAGGTTAAAATGTAGTTCTGAAGGCTTTTTTTGGTGTTTTTTGTGAGGTTTTCTTTGGTTTGTGGTAGTTTTGTTTGTTGGTTTTGGGCTTTTTAGTTTGGTTTTGTTTGTTTGTTTTTCCTGAGGTAAGCTGAGACATTTTTTGTCTCAAAAAAAGCCAACAAAAAGTCCAGCACAGTTCAGTGTTGACACAGATTGTTAACTACTGTAGAGCAAATCATCACATAATTCACATCACCTTCAAATGTTCCCTTTCTGGATGCCACAGCAGAGTGCTGCCCTTGCAGCAGCTGGATTTCATGGTGAATAACTACATGTAAGCATTATGTAAAATGGAAGCACATCTGCACAACTTGATGTTGTCTTTCTCTGTTGTATTTTCCCCCAGTACCTTGCTGCTGACCCATGATAATGGGTATGAGCTTGGGATTCCAATGTGTATGAGAGTCTCCTCTTCCCTGCTAGCAAATGAGCTCTTGCTTTTTATGTCATGGGCATCTCCTAGCTTTGATTGCAAGCATGTTGGGAGACTTACTGGCATTTGGTTCCTTTTTCCTGAAAATAGAAATCCCTTTTTAGGTGCCTGAGTGTTCAGCTAGAGCAGCTGAAATTGGACTGGCCAGATGCCCAATGGGACTGATACCTGCTCTCAGACTAAGATGTGCATGGATATAGTCTCAGCCTCTGTGGGTTTGTGGTGGGGGGTGTTCCTCCCTCAGGCAAAGCTTTCAACAGGTACAGCAGCAAACAGGAGGAGCTCTTGGGACAGCAGGAGTGGCCAGACCAGTGCAGCAGGGAGTGCTGAGCTGCCAGCATAGCAGTGTTGTGCAAGGACATCACTAACAATAAAAAGCCCTGAGCAGGATTGTCAACCTTTGCTAATGGTTGAGGAAACATCATTAAGTTTCTAAAACTGACCAAAAAATTGGTGTTTATAAAAAGATAGATTAGGTGTCTGATATTAAAGGATGAGTAGCCTGAGGACCAGATTTCATGCTGACAGCTTCTCATGTAAGCTACAGTTGCCTGACCTTCTTTTACTGTTTTTATCTGGTGATACTAAAGTATTTACTCAACATTGGTGCACAGAGGGGTTGTCCCTCAGCAAGGACAGTGTTCTTTAAACTGGATTTAACTAGTATTGGTGCCACCTATTGGCAAAATATTTAGCTGTTAGGGCCCTCTAATAAAATCAGAAAATACTTGTAAACATCATTGCATTAAACCCTCTCTAGTGAAAAATGGCATGTTATAGGCTCTCTTTTCAGATTTCTTTCACTTGAATCTTCTGGCATGTGAGCATAGGAGAGCAAACAGAAACATAGAAAAGCAGCTGATTCAAATTTGAGCTAAATTTTAGGTATTTTCGAGATTTTTTTTTGCAAAAGCTATGTGTTAAAAATGTCAAAAGGGCTGGAAATGCTTATCTGAAAAATATTTAATGCATTTTGATCTAGTAAAGCAATTTGTTAGAGGACAAATCCATCAGGCTTTGGTATCATGAGAGAGAGGATGTGATTTCTAGAAGCAAGAGTAGATCTTGCTTCTCTTAAAGAAAAGGCTTCAAAAAGCAATCATTAAATGGCAACCAAAGTAATTTGCTATAGTAAATTGATATTTGTTGTGATGTGAATGAGAAATTGTTTAAATTGACTATTTCTTAACAGAGGTGTTTGTTTTTTCTCTCTTGCTTTACTAGAATTGATAAAGGATCACTTTTTTTTCTAGCTGCTGTTTAAGACAAACCCAAGCTCCATGAATATACCTTGTCTTAGGGCAAAACACAGCAAATCTCTCAACAGATAGGTTTGTTGTTTGGTTTTTTTCCCCAAACATTGTAATGGGGTTTGTTTGATTTGCCTTTTAATTTTCTGTGCCCTCCACCTTCTACCTGACTTCNGTTTCTGGTCTAGTTCAAATCAAGGTAGTTCTGAGTGATTCAGAAGAAAGTATGGAAGCTATGTCAGAAATCACTGGAGATGTGCAAAAATGCATGGAGTGGAAAAAAAAAAAGCAGATATCTTGGCTTTGATTGCTTGGTAAGTTTGAGCTCATTTGGACTATTTGCATTTTAATATTGTTCAGTGCAAAGGGAATTATCCCCAGCTGTGGCTCAGTAAGCAGACTCTGAAATTATTCTTTTGGTACTAATTGCAATTGGATGCCCTTGGAGGGGGTGCACAGTATCCCATGGGGGTTTGAAGTTCCTCCATGGCTGTATATGTCTTGTCAAAATTTCCCCTTGTTTTGGAGGAAGCAACTAGAAAACTTNCACAGCATGACCAGAAACCATCCTTGGATGAGGGGATGGGGCAGTTTTTCAGACAGCACATTGTCATCGACCCCAGGGCATCCCTGTTGAGAGCTGCTCCTTTTCAAGCAGGGATTGAGACAGAGCTGGAATAAGCAGCCATTTCTGTGTGGGAAGATCTGCTGAGCTGCAGTAGATTTCTCCTGCTGAGTGTTCCCACCTTCTATCTAGATACTCACTTTTACAAGTGGAGCTGACAACTGGTACAGAAACAACTGTCTGCAGGCAGGTAGCTCTGAAAGAGGCTTGAGTATTTGGCTGTAGAAAAGGACTTTTCTCTCAGAAAGTGGGACTCCAAGCTAGCTGGGGTGTGTGGGTTTAGGTAAGATGCTAATGTAGAGAGAAGTAAACTGGATGCTTCTGCATCCCAGTGTGTTACAGATGCCATCTAACACTTATGACAAAGCTGTACTATGATTTNCCTTTGGGGATGGAGACCCTGCTGAGCTGTTGCTGGAAAACATTTATGCAGCTCACTTGGAGAGGAAGAAGCATCTTTCTTGTCTTGCTGGTGAGGAGTGATTTTGGTTAGTTGGTTTTAATAATAATTAAAAAATCCCCAAACTGTTAAACTGTTATGTTGCTACTNTCTTCCCACCCTCATCCCCCACAAAGGGCTAAACATGCATGCACATTATTTTTAATAGCTTTTTGACAAGGATAATAGATGTGCTTCAGCATCATGTGCAAGCAGGAAGAGTGGAGGTAATCCATGCCTGTGGATGAAGATGAGGGTTAGTGACTCTGATTGTGGTAGACTTGTTTGCTTTGTGATTTTCAAATGGGCTTTGTAGAAGTTGTTCTTTCTCCTTCCTAGATCCTGTCTGTGTGCTAGTGATGGTGGCAATGCATCTTGTCCACTGTTGGTTTGGAGAGATGCCCACCAGTGAGAGAGAGAGGAGAGGCTGCCTAGCCAGAGACCCAAGGGAATAGAGGGAGCTACAGAGAGGCTCTGTGGAGTGGATGGTATTTTACTGTATGCTGCTTATTTACTCCCATGCTCAAATATACCTCCCTGCCCCTTGGCTTTTTGCTTTGCTCAGCTGTGGCTTTGCCACACTGCTGGTGATCACTGCCTAAATTCTCCATGGGCTTCCTTTAAGTCCCTTCCCCCAGATCTGTTGCCCAAAGCATTTGGGCTTTAGCACTTGTTTGGCTCATTATTTTGTCTGACCACGTTGGAGCTGGTTTTCCCCTGTGCTTGCACTGAGGGCAGCAGCAGAACTGTTTGTACTGTTCTCCTCCAAGTCTGCCCTGCTTTTGCACAATTGAACAAATACTCTTCTGAGCCTGTGTAGGATTTGGAAATGTGTAATTCTGACTTTCTGAGGATTCAGTGAGGTCTGTAATGATTGGTAAATTACATCTAGAAGGCTAGGGTTACTTTTTATGTGGAAATGTTAAATCATCATTACTTAATGCTACTTAAATGCTTCAGCACAGCATTAAGTAGGTACTGCATGTGCTTAACCTGGCTCTCACATAAAGTCTTGGAGAAATGCACACGATGGGGGGTGGGTGTGTGTGTGTGGGTGTGTGTGTATGTGTGTGTGTAGCTCCCTCAGAGAACAGTCAGATGAGTCAGTGCTGTTGTACATGATGCCTGGTGTTGGCTGGCTCTAGTTCTTGAAGCTCTAAAGGAACAAGAAGTGGAACTTCCAGTTTTCATCATGGTTTTGCCATGTTTTAACTTTGCAGTTAAAATAAGAAATCCTGTTCTCAGAAATGTTTATGGTGGGTTCTAGGATCTGTTTCTGGTCTAGTTCAAATCAAGGTAGTTCTGAGTGATTCAGAAGAAAGTATGGAAGCTATGTCAGAAATCACTGGAGATGTGCAAAAATGCATGGAGTGGAAAAAAAAAAAGCAGATATCTTGGCTTTGATTGCTTGGTAAGTTTGAGCTCATTTGGACTATTTGCATTTTAATATTGTTCAGTGCAAAGGGAATTATCCCCAGCTGTGGCTCAGTAAGCAGACTCTGAAATGATTCTTTTGGTACTAATTGCAATTGGATGCCCTTGGAGGGGGTGCACAGTATCCCATGGGGGTTTGAAGTTCCTCCATGGCTGTATATGTCTTGTCAAAATTTCCCCTTGTTTTGGAGGAAGCAACTAGAAAACTTTACTCCTTTGGGGATGGAGACCCTGCTGAGCTGTTGCTGGAAAACATTTATGCAGCTCACTTGGAGAGGAAGAAGCATCTTTCTTGTCTTGCTGGTGAGGAGTGATTTTGGTTAGTTGGTTTTAATAATAATTAAAAAATCCCCAAACTGTTAAACTGTTATGTTGCTACTAGTGTAAAAAAAAAAAAATTAAAATAAAAATTCTCCACAGAATGCATTTTCTTTCCTGTCATAGTGATGAAACAGTGTCACAGCATATATCTATTACTTTTCCATTTACTGGAGCTTACTGAAAGGCATGTGAGTAAAAGCAGGCCTTTTCTTTGGCAGCTT
>VYZU01021438.1:62289-74880 GCA_013401355.1 Ceyx cyanopectus | reverse complement strand
TGTGTGTGTGTAGCTCCCTCAGAGAACAGTCAGATGAGTCAGTGCTGTTGTACATGATGCCTGGTGTTGGCTGGCTCTAGTTCTTGAAGCTCTAAAGGAACAAGAAGTGGAACTTCCAGTTTTCATCATGGTTTTGCCATGTTTTAACTTTGCAGTTAAAATAAGAAATCCTGTTCTCAGAAATGTTTATGGTGGGTTCTAGGATCTGTTTCTGGTCTAGTTCAAATCAAGGTAGTTCTGAGTGATTCAGAAGAAAGTATGGAAGCTATGTCAGAAATCACTGGAGATGTGCAAAAATGCATGGAGTGGAAAAAAAAAAAGCAGATATCTTGGCTTTGATTGCTTGGTAAGTTTGAGCTCATTTGGACTATTTGCATTTTAATATTGTTCAGTGCAAAGGGAATTATCCCCAGCTGTGGCTCAGTAAGCAGACTCTGAAATTATTCTTTTGGTACTAATTGCAATTGGATGCCCTTGGAGGGGGTGCACAGTATCCCATGGGGGTTTGAAGTTCCTCCATGGCTGTATATGTCTTGTCAAAATTTCCCCTTGTTTTGGAGGAAGCAACTAGAAAACTTTACTCCTTTGGGGATGGAGACCCTGCTGAGCTGTTGCTGGAAAACATTTATGCAGCTCACTTGGAGAGGAAGAAGCATCTTTCTTGTCTTGCTGGTGAGGAGTGATTTTGGTTAGTTGGTTTTAATAATAATTAAAAAATCCCCAAACTGTTAAACTGTTATGTTGCTACTAGTGTAAAAAAAAAAAAATTAAAATAAAAATTCTCCACAGAATGCATTTTCTTTCCTGTCATAGTGATGAAACAGTGTCACAGCATATATCTATTACTTTTCCATTTACTGGAGCTTACTGAAAGGCATGTGAGTAAAAGCAGGCCTTTTCTTTGGCAGCTTTCTGGGTTTATGCAGTGAAACCTGAATATAGTGAATATCTTTGCTGATATTCAGAAGTTGTATCTCTTGTNAAAAAAAAATTAAAATAAAAATTCTCCACAGAATGCATTTTCTTTCCTGTCATAGTGATGAAACAGTGTCACAGCATATATCTATTACTTTTCCATTTACTGGAGCTTACTGAAAGGCATGTGAGTAAAAGCAGGCCTTTTCTTTGGCAGCTTTCTGGGTTTATGCAGTGAAACCTGAATATAGTGAATATCTTTGCTGATATTCAGAAGTTGTATCTCTTGTATCTTTTAATCTCTCAGAATTTATATCTCTTAATATATCTCATAATTGAATCTCAGTACTTTGGTAGTGGTGGGATCAGGCAAGAACAGTTTACGAGAAGTTGTCTTTATAGCTTCAAATGTCTATTTTTGAAAGGGCTTAATATGAAGTAAATATAAAGTAATATATAAAGAATATAAAGTAATGAATCAGCAGAAGGAGGTGTGATGTAGGACTCCATCTCTCTGGGGGGCCTTCTGCAGTCACAGGATGCTAAGACTTCAGGTGAAGTAGTGGTGCTTACTTTGAAAACCCTCCAAGAATGCCTTGTTTTCACTAAGAAGGGTGTTTTTGTTTCACAAAGGCTGAATGCCTTTGCACAGCACTGCTGGTGGACTTCCAAAGCCTGGGGTTTCCAGTATTCATTTGGAGCACAAGAACTGTCAAGAGAATTGAGAACTTGTAAAAATCATCTTGGAGTCAAGTGCAGGAGGTGAAATGTTGGCTTTTCGTCTTCTCTTTGTATCTGTAGTAGCTGTAAATGGTTTAAATTGAGAGGAGGAGCTGTTCTGTCCTTGAGGTCTTTTCCTGACTTTTTGTTTTCTTTTCCTCTCATTAATACTGGTACCTCTGGTCAGGGGACTGAAACACAAAATTAAATGTTCTCTTGACTTCCCTGTGGAGAGCACATGCTAGGGAAACAGACAAATGGATGGCTTTCCTTTGTCTTTCCCTATATGGGAAACTCATCTCAGCATTTGCTTCAGTGAGTATAATTTCTATGATATGGCAGTTTAGGTATAAATGATACTTGCCTATTAAAACACCAACAATCTCTGAATTGGGAAGGTTCCTCCCAACATACATAAATGCATACAGCAAATAATGTGAGATTAAAAATATGTGAAAAGGTATTGGGAGAATATCTATACTGGAATTACATGTAAAACTTGAGGGAGCTCCACATACTTTGGGTTGTCCTTCAGTTATGCAAGTGACAAAACTTAGAGCCACATGATGTAGTTACATGTGGCTTTGAGAGGGAGATAAAAGGATGAAAACAGTTCTAAAAGTTCTCACTGTATGAGAAATGTGTTTAAATTACCTGCTTTAAGGCATTCCTAAGAGATTCTGTTGTTCTGTGTAAGATCACCAAATCTTATTTAATTGACAGTCATCTTCATGTTATTTCACTATTTAAGTCTTTATGTGGCATTATAAGATTATTTTTTTCTTTGTCATCTGACCATTTGGAATGACCTTGGGTCAGTGTTGTTGCCTGGAGGAGATTCTACACGATGTGCTGTTGACATCAGGCTGAAGTAATGAGGGTTGCAAATGAGATGTGTGGAAATGTGCTGTGGTGGGCTGGATGGGAGGCCAATCCCTCCTGACTCTGGGCAGTCAAAGCCATCCTCAGCTCTGATTGTGCACAGTGGCTGTGGATAACTTCCCTAATGCTGTCTGAGAAATGTACAGCCTGTGGTACAAGTCTGGCAACAGGGAAGGGAGCTGAAAGGGTCACATACCACTGAATATTTTGAATAAGACTTTTTTTTTCTGTGCTTTTTGTCATAAACCCTTGATGGGTCATTGGAGAATGTTTCCAAATCATCATTCTGTTTCAAATACATTCCACTATCTGTGCTTATCTGCATACTTGTTTCCTGAATGACAAATGCTTTGATCAGGCAGGTCACAGAGGCAATGGTGTGATGCTGTTTTTTCTCTTGTAAAAGACTTAATCTCTGATTTGCTTTACACTTAGATTCCAAAGGAAAAGAAAGTGCAGCAATGAAAGCTGACCTGCTGAGGGCTCGAAATGTGAAGAGGTACATCAACCAGCTGACTGTGGCAAAGAAGCAGTGTGAGAAGAGAATAAGGCTGCTGGGAGGGCCTGCTTATGATCAGCAGGAGGATGGTGTTTGTGATGAAGGTGATAACCCCCAGAGTCAGAAGGTATTCACCCAACAGCATGCACATTGTCTGAAGGGCACTGGATCATATTAGCTTCACTGTCATTAATCACTCTCTTCCCCCTGGGAATAAAGTACACATTAATTCCTGATGATTTATGTTGGGGAGAAAAGCACTGAAAATACATCCTGATCACTCCATTGCTAGATATGAAACCTCATGAAGGATTGAGGGGCTTTCAGACATACTGCATGTAAGGGGTTAATAAGGACATAGCAGTGGCCTTCCTGAAACTTCAGGTCTGAGGCTGCCAGTGTATGTGCAGTGTTTCTTTGGCCCTTGCTGTATTTACTGTAGGAAGTAAAAAAAACCAAACCTGTGGGTTTTGCAAACACAAAGTTATTCAAAAGTGAACACTTGTGTGGGGAAGGCAATTGACAAAGGGCAGTCATTGCAGAAAAACTCTGCTAAAGCTGTTGACTGAATGATGCTTTTCAAGACCACTGTAGTCTGGAATTGGAAAAGCTACCATTGTATTAGTCAGCAATTACAAAAATATTACTTAATGGTTACTTATCTTTGCTAAGCTTTAGTAAGTTTAGTGATTTCTTTGTGTAATCCACTCTGTCCATTGTGGGCAAAGCACAACAGCTGATGTATTCAAATTAGAAGTAAGATTTTTTACAATTTTCATGTAGATAGAAATGATCTCTTCATGCAGATACCATTAATTTTCATTATCTTCTTAATTATTGTAACTTAGACACGTAAGAAAAAGTTGTATGATACAGAAATGGTTCCTACTGCTTGTGTTTTGTCTTTTTTGAATNACATAGCAGTGGCCTTCCTGAAACTTCAGGTCTGAGGCTGCCAGTGTATGTGCAGTGTTTCTTTGGCCCTTGCTGTATTTACTGTAGGAAGTAAAAAAAACCAAACCTGTGGGTTTTGCAAACACAAAGTTATTCAAAAGTGAACACTTGTGTGGGGAAGGCAATTGACAAAGGGCAGTCATTGCAGAAAAACTCTGCTAAAGCTGTTGACTGAATGATGCTTTTCAAGACCACTGTAGTCTGGAATTGGAAAAGCTACCATTGTATTAGTCAGCAATTACAAAAATATTACTTAATGGTTACTTATCTTTGCTAAGCTTTAGTAAGTTTAGTGATTTCTTTGTGTAATCCACTCTGTCCATTGTGGGCAAAGCACAACAGCTGATGTATTCAAATTAGAAGTAAGATTTTTTACAATTTTCATGTAGATAGAAATGATCTCTTCATGCAGATACCATTAATTTTCATTATCTTCTTAATTATTGTAACTTAGACACGTAAGAAAAAGTTGTATGATACAGAAATGGTTCCTACTGCTTGTGTTTTGTCTTTTTTGAATAAGGTCTGAAACAGAGCCATACCCTACTGCCCACTCATCCTTAGAGCACCATTTCAGATGGTGTGTCATAGATTGTGCCAAGGCAGTCCAGTTCTGTTTCCTGAAATTGGGTGTAGCAAGAGGTGCTAAGGACAAAAGGGAGGAGGGAAGCATGTGGCAGCACTGCATGAGCCACTGATGCCACTGGGAGCCTGCTGAGATGTTAGGTACTTTCCAGGGTAGATGAGTTGTACGTGCAAGTCGATTCAATTTCAGTGGCTATGGCATGGGTGCCGGCCTCCAAGTCAAAGATGGCACAGCAGTCAAGGCTACTCCACCCAACCCACCTCCAGCACCACCCAAGGATTCAGATTCCATCAAAAAAAAGTTTGTTGACCGTGCAAAAAGGATTGACACGATTTCCCGTGCTGCGTTCCCACTCGCCTTCCTCATTTTCAACATCTTTTACTGGATTACATATAAAATTATACGGCATGAGGACATCCACAAGAAATAGGCAACTCTAGTTCACCAGGACTACTTAGCCAAAGTGATCCACATGTAAATAAACAGTGAAATGTCTTTCTGTCGTTTGGACTAAGGGTTTCTTCCCCCTCCTTCCAGGACACTGAAGAAAAAAATTGAATGAAGAGGAAAAGAAGTATAGAAGAAAAAGTGATTGCATGAAAAAAATATGCTGTGAGACCATTCGATGAGGGTTCCCCTATGTACTCAGTGTTATTCTTCCAGATTCACCATTGATCAGACATCTGTGAATGGGGCCAAATTTTACCCAGCTTTATNNNNCAGTGTTGTTGCCTGGAGGAGATTCTACACGATGTGCTGTTGACATCAGGCTGAAGTAATGAGGGTTGCAAATGAGATGTGTGGAAATGTGCTGTGGTGGGCTGGATGGGAGGCCAATCCCTCCTGACTCTGGGCAGTCAAAGCCATCCTCAGCTCTGATTGTGCACAGTGGCTGTGGATAACTTCCCTAATGCTGTCTGAGAAATGTACAGCCTG
The DNA here is from genome assembly GCA_013401355.1 of Ceyx cyanopectus. Classification (NCBI taxonomy): domain Eukaryota; kingdom Metazoa; phylum Chordata; class Aves; order Coraciiformes; family Alcedinidae; genus Ceyx; species Ceyx cyanopectus. Next base: position 69,388 of record VYZU01021438.1, on the reverse strand, counting down.
TGGTACAAGTCTGGCAACAGGGAAGGGAGCTGAAAGGGTCACATACCACTGAATATTTTGAATAAGACTTTTTTTTTCTGTGCTTTTTGTCATAAACCCTTGATGGGTCATTGGAGAATGTTTCCAAATCATCATTCTGTTTCAAATACATTCCACTATCTGTGCTTATCTGCATACTTGTTTCCTGAATGACAAATGCTTTGATCAGGCAGGTCACAGAGGCAATGGTGTGATGCTGTTTTTTCTCTTGTAAAAGACTTAATCTCTGATTTGCTTTACACTTAGATTCCAAAGGAAAAGAAAGTGCAGCAATGAAAGCTGACCTGCTGAGGGCTCGAAATGTGAAGAGGTACATCAACCAGCTGACTGTGGCAAAGAAGCAGTGTGAGAAGAGAATAAGGCTGCTGGGAGGGCCTGCTTATGATCAGCAGGAGGATGGTGTTTGTGATGAAGGTGATAACCCCCAGAGTCAGAAGGTATTCACCCAACAGCATGCACATTGTCTGAAGGGCACTGGATCATATTAGCTTCACTGTCATTAATCACTCTCTTCCCCCTGGGAATAAAGTACACATTAATTCCTGATGATTTATGTTGGGGAGAAAAGCACTGAAAATACATCCTGATCACTCCATTGCTAGATATGAAACCTCATGAAGGATTGAGGGGCTTTCAGACATACTGCATGTAAGGGGTTAATAAGGACATAGCAGTGGCCTTCCTGAAACTTCAGGTCTGAGGCTGCCAGTGTATGTGCAGTGTTTCTTTGGCCCTTGCTGTATTTACTGTAGGAAGTAAAAAAAACCAAACCTGTGGGTTTTGCAAACACAAAGTTATTCAAAAGTGAACACTTGTGTGGGGAAGGCAATTGACAAAGGGCAGTCATTGCAGAAAAACTCTGCTAAAGCTGTTGACTGAATGATGCTTTTCAAGACCACTGTAGTCTGGAATTGGAAAAGCTACCATTGTATTAGTCAGCAATTACAAAAATATTACTTAATGGTTACTTATCTTTGCTAAGCTTTAGTAAGTTTAGTGATTTCTTTGTGTAATCCACTCTGTCCATTGTGGGCAAAGCACAACAGCTGATGTATTCAAATTAGAAGTAAGATTTTTTACAATTTTCATGTAGATAGAAATGATCTCTTCATGCAGATACCATTAATTTTCATTATCTTCTTAATTATTGTAACTTAGACACGTAAGAAAAAGTTGTATGATACAGAAATGGTTCCTACTGCTTGTGTTTTGTCTTTTTTGAATAAGGTCTGAAACAGAGCCATACCCTACTGCCCACTCATCCTTAGAGCACCATTTCAGATGGTGTGTCATAGATTGTGCCAAGGCAGTCCAGTTCTGTTTCCTGAAATTGGGTGTAGCAAGAGGTGCTAAGGACAAAAGGGAGGAGGGAAGCATGTGGCAGCACTGCATGAGCCACTGATGCCACTGGGAGCCTGCTGAGATGTTAGGTACTTTCCAGGGTAGATGCATTGTGACATCAGATTGTTCAGGAATGGGGTCCAGTAGTGAAGCTGCAGTGGGTAGGAGCAGGGATTGGTCAGAAATATCATTAAATATGATGGAATAGAATATTATTGTAACATATATCAGAAATTTATTTTCTTTTCATGTTGCATGTTTTATAACCTGATGAATTTTTTTGATGGTCACTGCTGCAGGGTTATATCTTCCAAATATATCCATGAGCAGCTTCATATGGAGTTAGTGGTACTATTAATAGGAATAAAAACTCCCTGCACAGTCATTTGTTGTCACAATGGCAGAAACAATGGCAGCTCAATGAAGAAGCCCTAGAACCCCTCCACATGCATGTCAGTGTAGAAAATATGTGAACAGAAAATATCTTTTCTGTTGTCCCCAACTCTGGATTGCCAGGAGGGATGCAGAGGGAGGCTGGGTGAGCTGCTGGCACCTTCTCTCCTGAGCACAGAAAACACCCAGGGCTTGGCTGAGGAAGGGAACTCTTCACTCTTCTTCTTCCCTTCCTCTTCCTGCACTGGGGTAGCTGCAGTCTGGGGTTTTATTTCAAGGCAGCCAGTGATCTTTTGGACTCCAGCCCCTCCTCTGTGGGCAGTATTGGCTTTTTTCTAAGCAAAAGGGAAGGGTGTTGGTTGGGATGTAGTAGATAAGCTGATGTTGATATGTTGCTGCTGGTGGCCCTTAATTTCTCTTCAGAGCTGGTGCCAACTTTTCTATTAGTTTAACCTGCAGGGTGACTAGCTTGTGTAGAAGAAGCTGGAAGTTTGCCTTCCTGTCTTCAACTTGCACAAAATACACTAGCAATGAGCATTTACTCACAGTGCTTTTGATTATTATTTTATGTATGTGTAGTACAGAAGCTTGAATACATGAACTTTGGGGAAATTTTGGTACTAGTTGAACAAAGAACAAACTGACTAGTGACCTAAACTTGTATTTTTGTTTCATTTCTACATCCTACAGAAAGCTTTCTCTTTCCTGCAGTAGTAGGGGAGTAGTAGCATTGCTGGTAAAAGTCTTTAATGCATGTTCTGATTATGGGTTTAAATGTGGAGATGGATTATTTGGAGCTGTCAGTGTTCTTCTCTTACAAAAATTATGTTCTTTGGACTAGTTGTGTTGTTTTGTTTCATTTTTATTCCTTTCATAGCAGAAGTCAATTATAAAACAGTGTCTGTTTTCTGTTGGGTAAATACCTAAAAGTGAAGGGACTGAATAGACTTTACACATTTCACTCATTATCTTCAATCAGGGGTTTCTAGGGATGAATGTGCAAGTTATAATCAAATGTTTATAAGCAAACATATCAACACCAGCTACTCTCTTAATCTGAAGTCTGTCATTAGCTCTGATAGTGATTTATATTCTGCCCTGGGTGTTAGATTTACTGTCAGAGAAAAAGCAGTTTGAATTAGTGTAATATATAAAGCATCCCTTCTAAATCTACTTATGGTCAGTGCAGTTTTAGTCCTTTTTCTTGGAAACTGTATCTGCACAGCACTGCAGTAAATTAATTGAGCTCTTGTTTGTGTTTTTTCAGCAAACCATTTGCTTGCCCTGTTTTGTTGAGCACAGCAGCCACAGCACCACATTGGTGAGATGTGATCTGTGGAGCCATAACACCTCCTTAGTGGAGCTGCTCTGTGAACCACAGGTGGCAGGAGGAACTCTGGGGATCTGCTCCTTGGCTAGCTGTCAAATGGCAAGAAAACCACCTCAGTGTATTTTGAGGCAGAGGTGGTTCATGTTCCTAATCCTGCTGCTGAGGACTCAGTTGAAACTAGCAGAAGACCCTTCTTCCACCACAGCCATGCACAGATGCTGACGTAACTGGTGACTGATAAGATGCTCAGTGTGGTTTCTGAGTCAGGTTGAGAGGTGGCATTATGGCAGGGTATCTTAGGAAATACATTTTGATTGTCATTCCCCTGTTATGTGAAGATGGGGTGTCTTGTGACAGAAGTATGTTCACAGATATCTGACTGTCAAGGCAGGGATTTCTCCATCAGCTAATAACTGTGGTATACCAGTTACTTTCCTGTTGGGGATAAGCAATTGATTTAGCAGCAGTGAAGCTGCTGGTTTTTCTGAACCCAGAAGCTTCTCTTGAATTAGGAGGACTTGAAGGGTTTCTATTGAGGTTGGCATTTCTAAGATGGTATCTGTTAACTGTAGATTAGATTTGAGGGTGCACACATGCCCTAATGCATGCCATGTGCCAGCAGAGCTTTGTACACTATTCCCTGCTCATAAAATGATCATTTGCTGAGGAGTACAAAATGCTGCAAATAGCATTCTTTAAAGCAGAGAAAGAAGGATCCTTCACAGAAGGCTTCCTGGTTTACATGCATTTTATAACTTATCACCTCAAACCTAAAAACCTCTTTTGTCCAGCACTTTTGTCATTGAAGTCTTAATAATGCTTCAGGTACAGTGTCACTGTAGCTTAGTTTAATAATTCCAGGCCATTCAATGCTTAAAAAAACCCCTAAAAAATCTTTGTGAGGTCTCATTTCTGCAAGAGAAGCTACAATAAGCTTTCCTGTCCTTTAATTTATTGTATTCAGGTATTTCCNATAAATAATAATTTAAAATAAAAAAATATTTAAAATTTTAAAAAAACAAAACAAAAAACAACAAAACCAACAAGCTAGAGTGGTGGGTTGTTTTTTTTTCAACATGGCAAGATCTGTTAATTTTGTCAGGAAGGTTCTGTTTGAGGTGTTTGTGTCAAAGAGAAGGCTTGGATTCACAAAAATAGTGGAGGATGAGGAAGCAATAGTAGTTTATAAATTCAGCAGCTTTAACAGCTGCAGCATCTGCTGGAGTGTGGGAAGCCTGTGTTTAATTTCCTTTCTTGCTTGATGTACACCCTCTGCTCTCATCTCAGGAAGAGTCCTGAGCATTTTATCACAGCCTGTGCTCTTTCCTGACTGCACTTCTAATACATGCTTTTCAATAACACTCAGTTAATGGGAACTGGCCACCAAATGCCCTAGCTGCCAGGGTAAAGAACTACATTCCATCTCTCTGTGTCCCTGGAAATAATTGAGATGCATCTGAAAGCTCTGTGGCCTGTGGTGTGGAAACTGCTGGTGTTACTCTTTGTTTGACTCAAGCAAAGGATAGATCAGTTCTCTTTCAGCTTGCTGCCTCTGCCTTGCAGGAGCATTGGAAGTTAATTTTTTTTTTTATAGTATTATTTCATGGATGACTTGAGATGCCATCTTAATCCCTTGAAAGGTACATTTTCTCTCTGGNGCTCCCAAACCTAAAAACCTCTTTTGTCCAGCACTTTTGTCATTGAAGTCTTAATAATGCTTCAGGTACAGTGTCACTGTAGCTTAGTTTAATAATTCCAGGCCATTCAATGCTTAAAAAAACCCCTAAAAAATCTTTGTGAGGTCTCATTTCTGCAAGAGAAGCTACAATAAGCTTTCCTGTCCTTTAATTTATTGTATTCAGGTATTTCCATTTGTGAGGTAACTATTAGAAGGTTTGGGAGCACAGGTGGCCTCCCCACAGAGAGAGGCTGATACCTCAGTCACCTGAACTGTGTTATTATTAGGTATGGGAAAATTTTCATTAGAGAAATTATTAATCCCTCAGTCTTGGTTGGAATCTGTGTCTGTACTAACTTGTCTTTGCTATAAAATGCAATGCCATAGGAAGCTGAGATTTGTTAGCCTCAGTGCTGAAGGACCTGCTTTTCTTTCCAAAGAAGAAGGTGGGTTGGTTGGTGTCTGTGAGATGCAAAGCAAGAGACCAAGGCCACTTTGGTGTGTTTGGGTTCCTGATGATACAAGTGATGGCACTAAATGAGCTACATGAAAACTGGTTCAGCTGATGGACTGAAAAGTTTAAGAGGAAGGGGTGTNTACATGCTTTTCAATAACACTCAGTTAATGGGAACTGGCCACCAAATGCCCTAGCTGCCAGGGTAAAGAACTACATTCCATCTCTCTGTGTCCCTGGAAATAATTGAGATGCATCTGAAAGCTCTGTGGCCTGTGGTGTGGAAACTGCTGGTGTTACTCTTTGTTTGACTCAAGCAAAGGATAGATCAGTTCTCTTTCAGCTTGCTGCCTCTGCCTTGCAGGAGCATTGGAAGTTAATTTTTTTTTTTATAGTATTATTTCATGGATGACTTGAGATGCCATCTTAATCCCTTGAAAGGTACATTTTCTCTCTGGTAAAAGCATAGATGTATTTATCTGTTAAATACAACTCATATTTCTGATTATTTTTAAACACAGCAAAACTCTTGCTGTAGGAGCCTGTGCAGTTGAATCTAGTGACCATGTGGGCACAGCAAGTGAAAAGATTTTTCCCCCATAAGGGTTGGAGAGAAGCTAGAGTTACCTGTTTTCCAATATTTTACTCTTAGTTTTCCTTTCTTCAGATTCTTCAGTTTGATGAAATTTTGGGCAACCCTTCCTACCGAGAGCACTTCCGAATCTACATGGAAAGGATGGACAAGGAGGCTTTGATGGGTCTTTGGGAGGCTGTGGAGTATCTGAAGAGTGCCAACAAGGTGGAAGAAATAGCAAGTCCCTGTGGCTTGTCCACTAATAGGAATCTCTGTTGTCATCTTGATGTTTTTAAAATAACAGTTTCTTAGAATGGGTGCTAAGCAATTTAGGTTCTTTTATATACTTCATGGCAATGCTTAAGGATAATTTGACATATCATGTATGTTAAATATCTATATAATACATATAATAACATATCATTTATATAAAAACTGTGAACTGTAAAGAGGATACTTGATATGCAAAAGTAGTACAATTATTTTCCCCTTTACCAGAGAAAAGAGTTATAGATTGGCTTTAGTTGTATTAGATCATGTGAAACTTAACAGTACATTACTATTTGATGGCTTGTATATAAACTTCTCATCTTGCCAGATACAGATAACCCATTCAATCCAAAACTGGAAATTTCTGCATATATGTATTTTAAATCCTTTAAGAAGAGATACTTTGCTCTAAAGGATCCCTTTCCTGCACCTGCTCTATTGTTGTCTAAGAAGTGAGTTTCCCCAGGAAAACTAGAGGGAAGAAAGGATGCTGTATTGTAGTTCATGCTAAATAAAGTAGGAATGAGAACCTTGAAACAGGGGTGGGACATACCACTTAAAAGTTGCAAAAAATACTCTGAAACAATGATGTGGAGTAAGAATGTAGAGGACAAATTTGGGTTTTGTGAGCAGTGGGTTGGATTTCAGGGGGAAAACTATTCTAATTCTCCAGGATTCACACTAGCGTGTAATAGGAATTATGAAGTATTTGCTTTATTTGTATTGCTCTCCTGTGAAAAAATATTCTAGTCAACTGTGAAACCCAAATAATCTCCTGTAAGCAAAGTGTGGAGTGTGAGTAGTGAGCCATGAATACAGTCTGAAGAAATGGCTCACACCCACCTCAGGCTAGAAAGTGTTCATTAGGAGGGTTTGTCAGGCCCTGTGAAGAGTGGTTCAGGTCAGTTTAGAGAGATGCTCATGGACCCTGCTGCATGATTTCCTCTCTGTACTGTTCATTACTGCAGTGGTCAGTCCTGTGGTGGTCTGAGCTCAGTGGAAATACCTGGCCCATGTACT
>VYZU01021438.1:0-51441 GCA_013401355.1 Ceyx cyanopectus | reverse complement strand
GATGCAGCACCTTACACTTGCTCTTATTAAATTGCTATAAATTTCTCCCTGCTCATCTCTCCAGCCTGTCCAGGTCTCTCTGGATGACAGCACAGCCTGCTGCTGTGTCAGCCACTCCTCCCAGTTTGGTGTCATCAGCAAACTTGCTGAGGGTCACTCTATCCCCTCATCCAGGTCATTGATGAATATATTGAATATTACTGAACCCAGCACTGACCCTTGGGGGACTCCAGTAGTTCCAGGCCTCCAGCCAGACTCTGCTCCTCTCTACACTGTTTGCTTACATGTTGGTTTCTTCCCTGCAAGGTTCTAGAGGAGAACGGAGAACAAGTGCCCTCTTACTCTGTCATGGTGAGTTTACAAGAGGTTGGTGGAGCTGAAGCTAAGAGCTGGACTGTTCCCAGGAAGCTCAGTGAGTTTCAGAACCTGCACCGCAAGCTCAGCGAGGTACGACGCTCAGGTTAGCGGGGGGAGATGCAAATGGCTCTAACATGTCAGAATGCTTTGGAGAGGGAGGGAAAAAACCCATCTAAAAATTTAATATTACTAGTTTTTATGCCATCTTTTGGCTTTTAGCCTTTTAGAGCTAGTTTGGGGTTGGGTTTTTTTGTCTGCATATTTCTGTCCTCTGACAGATGCTTATAAAACTCGTTTATAATTTTTTTTTTTTTTAATTTTTTTGCTTAACAGTGTGTGTTTTCTGGACTAACCCCATGTCATAAGTATATACTTTGCATTGCTGTGCCAGAGCCTGCTTTAAAAACTAAATCTTGACTCTGTCTCCTAGGGAGGTGTTAGAAAAGCTAGATTTTAAGGCCAGGGAATATTTCCTTTTACAGGGCTTTCACCTTTCTGTCTCATAAGGGGTAGTGTGGTGGTGTGAAGGGAGCAGGTTTAGATGTGCCAGCCCATGGTGGGAAAGGGAAGGTGTTTTTCAAGGTGCTGAGAGGGGTGTAGAAGGGAAGTGAGAGTGCCAAGCAGTATTTTTATTTCTGTTCTCAAGCAGCTGTGGTTTTCTGCACAAGTATGTTCAGTGAGCTCTCATTTCTCCTACACAGTGTTTCCCATCATTAAAGAAAGTTCAGTTGCCTTCCCTCAGCAAGCTGCCCTTCAAATCCATAGACCAGAAATTCATGGAGAAATCCAAGAACCAGCTTAATAACTTTCTGCAGGTAAGAAAACAAAGGCAAAACCAACAGATGTCTGAATGGGGGAATTGAATCATGCCTCAGGAGTGGATGTTGCCTCTCAATTGACTGGAGAGAGAGCTTAGAACACAAATCAGATGTAGGTTTAACACTACAAATGTCAAAGTTGTCTGAAATGCTTGAACTTGAAATGAGTTTGGTTGTTAGTAACTATTCCCCTAGTGGTAAATTAATTTGAACATTGATTAATTAAGAAATAGTAAATTATGAATCCTGGAATTGCCCCGTTTAACTACAACACTTCAAAACAAATTTATCCAAATTAGACCTTTTTTTAATTTAAAATGAAAGTTGTAAGATTAAAAACATTAATCTTACTAGTTTTAGTACTTTAGAACCACCTTCTTAAATTATCTTTGATGTGTTTTTGTGAGACATGAATAGTTTTCTTCTCACTCTACCTCTGTGCCACATCTTAATCAGTTTTACTGATGGCCTGATGAATCTTGTTCCTTAACAAGAAATATTTAATTGATGTGTTGTTTTGGTCATTATTTTGCCTTTATAGAAATTGCTCTCTGATGAAAGACTCTGCCAGAGTGAAGCACTTTATGCCTTCTTGAGCCCTTCCCCAGAGCACCTCAAAGTTATTGATGTGCAAGGCAAGAAGTCCTCTTTTTCCCTCTCCTCGTTTCTAGAGCGACTTCCTGGGGATTTGTTTTCTCATCAGGAGGTAAGTGGTAGAAAAGTAATCTTCCCAAATTTAATTACTTATCCAAATGGCATGTAGTATTGGAAGGCATTTCCAAAGGTCATTTTAAATTTACTGTAAATGAATAGAGAGTCAGAAATAAGAGCTGTCTGTGAATTTCAGAGGTGTTTATTAACATAATAAGTTTCCTGTCCTTTGATAAACTTATACAGGCAAACATGTAATAAATGAATTGCAATCCCTGTGGGATTTTTTAAAATATTTGTTTAATAGCAGAATTTCCTACTTGACAGGAACCAGCAGTCTTTAATTCCTGGGCAGCTTCTGAAGCAAAGCAGTTTTGGCAAATGGTATGGACTTAACTGAGGGAATTTGCAAATACAGGCAGGAACCCCTGTGGGGCAGACAGTTGGAGAACTTCATATTAAGCCATAAAAAAAATAAATAAATTATCTTTCAAAATGTGGTGAAGAATAGATTAGTGACTAAATTTGCTCATTTGACTAAAATTGACCATAATTCCACAGCTCTCAATTCTGTGAGGTTCAAGTTGCAGATATGCAGCCTCCAGGGAGCTGTTTATAGTCCCCTTTTCAGTTCTAGGTTATGTGACATAATGCTCTTCTTTCTTACATGCTGTTGTTGTCTGCAGTGGATGGGCCTTCTGAAGGATAAATGGAATTTGGGGAATTTGTACAGCTCTAGTCTGTTAATTGACAAAACAGGGGGCATCTCTAAGAAATAAGAAAACCATTCATATTTTTATTTTTCAAAATTTGCATTATATTTGCACCTAGATGCTGTCTCATTTCAGAGTAATAAAGTAAATGTATGTAACTAATTTTGCACTTTGATAGCCATACTGCAGTTCTAAAAACAAAAGTGTGTTCACTAAAATGACTGCTAGGTAGAAGTATGAAACTATTTGTATTTTACTATTGAATTGAAAAGCTTCCTCAAGAAAAAAGCCAGACTGCAGCTCTATTACATTATGTTGAGTGTGTGGGAGGATGTAGTTAGGAAATACAGCTGAAGGAAAGGGAGCTTACAATGAGAGTGTGAGAGCATGGTACAGAAATGAAGCAACTGGTACTGAAAAAACAAAGGAAGCATAAAAAAAATGCACAGGTAACATGTCAATAGAGCTTGGAATGTAACTTTTTACTCAGATTAATACTATTTCTCTTTAAGGACTAGCAGCTTAATTTTGTCTGGACTATACTGTGCAAATGCAAAGACTGTTCCACATCACATCCACATTTTCTCTCCTCTCCTGTCCTTCCCAAAGCTTAAACCTAAGAGGGGACAACAGGATACAGATGGAGGGAGTGTAGGATGCTGCTATACCCTCATACTCAGTGTGACAAATGTTTGTGCTAGTTTTAAAATAATGCTAAAATTAAATGGAGAGGAATTGTGAGGCAGTCTGGCATCATATCTAATTTTTCTTGGGCATCCTTGTCTTTCAGTGTGAGCTGTAGATCAGCTCAGTCTTGCCCTGTGGTAGAACTCTGGATAATTCACCAGAGCAGCTAAACTAGGATTAAATAATTAATGAAGTTAGTTAGTTGTGTTAAACCACAGCATTACAAAGATGTTGCTGTTGTGTTCTCTTTGTAAATAAGAATTCCTGGCTCAGTTCACATTTTGGACTTCATAGAAGAGAATGCTCTTGGACTGCTCTCTGCCTTTTTTGTCTCTTCTCATGTGTAAAAAAAATGTGTGTTAGAGCAACAGTGTTCCCTGCCACTTGAGTGCTCTTTTCAGGTTGAGATACTGCAGCAATTTCAGTTCTATCATACAGACAGTTCCTAGGGCAGGGCTAGTGGATATAACATATTTCCTAGCTCTCCAGACCAAAGCCAAACCAGAGGAAAAAATGCAGATGATACGACCTAGAGGTAGGGCCTTTAGGTTTATGAAGTGTTAATGGGTGGAAAAGCACTGCAGTGTGAGAATTTACACTTCTTTTTGTGTTTTCTAAAGGCTAAGAGGTTCACTGAATAGCAGAAAAATAGAGCAGGGACCTCTCAGTGGGTTCACCCTTCTGCTCCAAGCAGGCTCAGCTGCATCAGCAAAGCTGCTGGCAGGGGTTGTCAGAGGTGTTTCTGAACCTCTGATAACTGATGTTCTTTACCCAAGCAAGGCAGGGTGTCCCAGTTCTCAGCTGTCTGTGCTCAGAAACCTTCTCTCCCTGCCTGACCTACATCTTCCTGTGCCCCTTGGCTGTTGTCCTGTCTGCACAAACACAGGGCAGTTGGCCTTAGGATCATCTCCCTTACCAGAGTCACTACTTTCCTTTTGTCTTTTATTCTTCTGTTTCTTAGACCAAGCACCCCCAATTTCTCCCTCAGCTTTGTTAGGTTATGATTTATTTAGTTCTTATGGTTTTACCCCATTATCCATATTTTTCTTAGAAATGTGGTGACTAAAATTTGAAACATGATGCTTCCACATTTTCCTTTTCCCATGTCTGAAAATATTTTTTGTATGTGTATGTATGTAGTACAAACAGTGTTTGTGCTTAAACATGATGGTATTACATTTGCCTTTTCCACAGCAGGCCCTGGGAGTTTTTTCTGATCAATATAAATTGTTTTGTTTCCTGCATTTATATAGTGAGTTATTGTTGCTTTGACTCTGTCTTTATCAAACTGCACCCTGTGGGCTTAACCACATATTCAGTAAGCTTCTTTTCTGTTCTGTTATCCAACTGCTTAATTAAAATCTGGAATGATGTCTACTATGAAAAAAATAAATAAAACATAGTTTATTGAATAATTAAAATAACAGAGGAAAGGAAAAAGGAAAGGAAAAAGGAAAGGTTCCCCACACACCACAGGGACTGGAAATGTACCTGAAGCTGCTGATGGGTTTCGAATGGATTTGGAGGATATGAGGAAGGAGCAGGACAAACTGATGTGCAGCTGACAATTAGCAGGATAGTCTGTGGTTGTTAGTGGTGCTTGTGTTGCAGCAGCCAGCCCCCTTCTGCTGCTGATTGGGTTCCCAGTTTGCTGCAAGGACAACTTGCTGCTGGCTGCTCCCACTGAGTGGTGTGAGCTGTGCAAGGCACTGTCTGCTCCCCAGAACCACTTCCCTGCTTCCACCTAGGCAATAACCAGCTCCTCTGCTTTTCTTCCTGGCTGCTTGTGCTGAGAGCAGCTCCAGCTGGCTAGCTTGCCATCCTGGCTGCCCTTCAGGGTGTGTCAGAGGAAGCTTTGCACTCACAGACACCTCTGGGTGCCATCTCCTGCTTACAGCTCTCACCTGCTTCCCAGCAGCACAGGACTCCCGTGTCACCTGCTTTCTGTTACCCAGCTAGTGTAGGCAGTGACCCTACAAATCTGAGCAGATCCACCCAACAACTGAGGTGGTTACTGGGGCAAGGCTGCAGGCAGAAGATTGAACAGGGATGACACCAGTGTCCTCATCATGTCAGGTGAAAAATGCTGTCCCCTCTGTGACTCCCAGGTGAGGCTCTTGTTTGCCAGATCCTGCCAGCAGCAGAGTAGTTGGCTCTACTGCCCTTTCTTGAGAGGTCTGGCTGTGTTCTTTCCCCAGAGCATGGCAGTAACTAAACCCACTCTGGAAGAAGGAGGGGAAGCTGCAGTGCTACCCATGTTGTGTCTCTCCTCCTAGGAAGAAACAGAAGAGGACAGTGACCTGTCGGACTATGGAGAGGAGGTTGATGGGAAGAGAGACTCTCTTGCTGAACCCTGTTTCATGCTGATTGGAGAGATTTTTGAGCTGAGAGGAAGTAAGCTGTAAATCTGCTTGTTTGCTGGTGGAATCTGTTGGCCAAGAAGCCCAAAGGAAGCACTTTGTAATTTGCTGTTTGAATAAGTGGAAATGTTCTTGCAATCTTTATAGCCACTTTGTTTGGAACAGAGCTATTCTTCAGTAGTTCATATGAAATGGCAGGAAAAATATAGCTGGTAAGGGAGAGCATCAGCATTCAATATTCTTCAGTTTTTCACATAAAAAAAAAAAGGAAAAAAACGCCAGAAAAATACAAAAGCTTGTTTTCTGTAAATACACTCCATGCTAGAATGTATGAATATAGAGGAAGGAAAGCTGGCTTTATTACACAGCATATAGCTGACAAAGCAACATCATTTTAATGTCCTTTTCAAGACTATTACTTATTTTATTCTACAGTTCCTATAATGAAAAAGATGCTATAGTTGTGGCATCCTTAAGTACTCGATTTTTTTTCCCCCTCCTTTACATAATTGAGTAATGGTAATAGAAATATTTTTTGTTTCTATTTGAATATGCAGCCACACTTGATGCTCTATAAAGTTATTTACAGGACAATTACTACAAAAATGTAGCACCTTCCAAAAATGGCAGATGCATCTTCCAAATGCAGACTTTCTTGTGCTGATGGTGAGCAGCATGACAGAAAGATTAACCTGGAATTAGTAGGAAGCAATTACATTTGTTTCCTTTATTTGCAAAGGAAAACTAGCAGCTTAGTTTGAGTGAAAATGTTTTCCAAGTTTTTAAAGATGATAAAATCACAGAATGCTAGGGGTTGGAAGGGACCTCTGGAGATCAAGTCCAGCCCCCCTGCCAAAGCAGGATCACCCAGGCACAGGAACAGACCCAGGAGGTTTTTGGAAGTCTCCATAGGAGGAGACTCCTCAGCCTCTCTGAGCAGCCTGTTCCAGTGTCTGTCACTCTCACAGTAATGAAGGGTAAAGAAGTTTTTTTGTGAAGTTGAGGTGGAACTTCCTTTGTTCCAGTTAGTGCCCTATGCCCCTTGTCCTGTTTCTGGGCACCACTGAGGAGAGACTGGCTGCCTCCTCTTGATACCCACACTTAGATATGGATAAGCATTGATAAGATCCCCTCCCCTTTCCTTCTCCAGGCTAAACAGCCCCAGCTTTCTCAGCCTTTCCTCTTAAGAGCTGCTCCAGTCCCCCACTCATCTTCATGACCCTTCCCTGGACTCTTTTCAGTACTTCCTTGTCTTTTTTGAACAGGGTAGCCAACTGGATGCAGTACTCCAGGTATGGCCTCACCATGGCAGAATAGAGAGAGAGGTTCTCCCCTTGACCTGCTGGTCACATTCTTCTTCATGCACCCCAAGATACCATTGGCCTTCTTGGCCACAAGGCTACACTGCTGGCTCATGGTTGAGTTGTCCACCAGGGCTTCCAGTTCCTTCTGCATGGAGCTGCTTTCCAGCAGGTCAAACCCTAACCTGTACTGGTGTGAGATTATTCCTCCCCAGGTGTGGGACCCTACACTTGCCCTTGTTGAACTTCATTAGGTTTATCTCTGCCCAGATGAACACTCTGCTGTGCCAGCTGTTCCTCCTAGTCTGGTATCATCAGCAGACTTGCTGAGGGTCACTGTCCCTCCTCCAGGTCATGGATGAAGATGTTGAATAAGACTTGACCCAACACTGGCCCTTAGGGAACACCATGAGGTACAGGCCTCCAACTGCTCACTCCTCTGTCCTACACCTCCTGAGCACAGTGTCAAAAGCCTTGCTGAAGTCAAGGTAGACAAGAGCTGCTGCTCTCCCAGGCCAGCCATGCCATCACAGAAGGCTAGCAGGTTGCTCAAGCATGATCTTGCAGCACTCTCATGCTGCTGTGTGTACATTACAGTAGTAGGTATGAAAAGAGTGTGATGATTTTTTTTTTTCTAATAAAAAAAGTGTTTTGGGTAGCTGTATGGCTCAACAAACTTGAAATGTTCTTAAAAAGTGCAGATTATAAACTACAAATACATACTTCAGGTATGTTTGTCATCTGTGAGCCTTAAACATACAGCAAACTGTACAGGGGAAGCAGTCAAGTGAAGTGAGAATTAACATGCAATTAGTGAAACCTTAGAAAGGATTATGACAGATCTGCTTACTATAGGAGTGGGGTGGGGTTTTGGGGTGAAAAGTGGGGTGGAGGTGAAGGGTTTGGCCATCATCATTATGAGTTCCTTAATGTTATTAACCTCTTGATCTTTATTTTCTGTCATATTTCACTGTTCTAGTGTTCAAGTGGGTCAGAAAAACATTAATTGCACTAGTACAAGTCACTTTTGGAAGAACTATCAACAAGTAAGTAGCTGTAACTTGAACTGAACCTGCAGCAATGAAAAAAGGCCAAGAGCAGATTTGTTAAAAGAATAATCTGGATGATCACTTGTATATGATAATCTATGTTTATTTTACACAGCCCCAGTTGCAAATCTCTTGATTGAAGACACAGACGTGTGAATTATTTTTTCCCTTATTTTTTCCCCTACACAGGGCTTTGCAAAGAACATGGTATTTCATGGGAGAGGGACTTGCAGAAAGATACTTTATTTTTAATGAAGCAACCTGGTAGAGAGATAGGATTCATAGATATTAGGGGTTGGAAGGGACCTAGATCATCATCTAGTCCAACCCCCCTGCCAGAGCAGGGTCACCTAGCATGGTGTGCTATCCTGTTTTCCTGAGTACCCTGCTTTTCAATGGCTTTTTAAATTTTATTAGTGTTTTTCAGTCCTATGGAGATTTTTGCTAGATGTGAAACTATATTTTCAAGTCATTTATTTCAAAGTTTAGAGGTCACTACAATTAGTTGGCTGCTTTTTATGTCTTCACCCAGTGGAGCCTTTATAGGTGCCTGAAACACATTTCAGCATACTGCTTGCCATTTGTCACCAGTGTTTGTGGATTACGTTGGAATGTAATACCTTCTCCACATCTTAGGCAGGTATCTGGAGTGACCTAGATCCTAGAGCACCCAGAGCTGAGTATAACTTGCTGTAAAATATGAAAGACCAGCTCCAAGTGGCTCCCTTCTTCACTTCTTTCCAGGCAGATCCGTGACACTGTCCACTGGATGTTCAGTGAGCCAATGCTTGTGTACTACATTGGTGTGTTTAGAGATGCCTTCTGGCCAAATGGGAAGTTAGCACCACCACTGAGAGTCAAGAGTGAGGAACAAAAGCAAGAGACCAAACAGAGAGCACAGCAAAAACTACTTGAAAACATTCCAGGTGAGATCACTTGCATTCTGCTTAATCATTACCTTAATAACTAGTAAGAAAACTGGTTAATCAAATAGTATTCTGATGCATTTTAGATTATTTTTTTTCCTGTAGCATTGCAAATTATTATTATTTGCATAAATAAAGATAATTTTGCCTGGTAGAGGGCATGGATTTGGGTGTTATTGGTGGGTGCAAAATCCAGTATTGCTGTACTTCTGGATGTAATATGCACCAGGGAACCTAAGCTGAGTTATGACTCTGCTGGTTCATTATGAGCAGATACCAGGTGGTTCTGCTACCTGGACAGGATGATGAACAGGGAGAGCAGCACCCCCCAAATTACTTCACAGAGATCTCATGGATCTCCTTGCCTTAGGCTGTCTAAACTTGTACTGCAAAAACAGCAGCAGGAATACATCCAAAATACTCCTTGTTTGGTGTGTGAACAACCCTCCATTTACTGTCTCTGTTACAGACTCACCTGCTTATCTCCAGTAGCCTCCAACAGTTGGGTTGTGCTTGTTTTTTTTGCTTCTGAGTTTGGAGAGGTATGTCAGGGTAGAGCTGGATGCACTTTGATGATGAAGCATTGCATCACTGTTTCTTCTCTAATTTAATCCAAAATGTGACTTGGAATTCTCTTGCCTCAGTTACCTGTGTGTTTTTAAAAGCTTGGTGAATGGGGACTGTGTCCTGTAACCAAGGCCATGAAGTGCAGTGGTTTTCTTTCCTCTCCTTAGCTGGAGGGTTTCCCCAGCAGCAGTGAAGCAATCTAAGCTGAATTACCATTTGTTGCAGATACTCTGCAGAGTCTTGTTGGACAACAAAATGCCCGTCACGGAGTAGTGAAGGTGTTCAATGCACTGCAAGAGAGAAAGGCTAACAAGCACCTACTCTATGTGAGTAACCACAACAGTGGCTTTTGGCTTTAGAGTCCTCTAATTGCTGAGCTCTGCTTACTCTATTAAACTTTTACTCTATTAAAACCAACACACAGAAATCTCTGTGTTGCTGCAGAGATTGATGCTGGACTGTTGTTCCCTGGGCAAGTAGCTTTGTAATTAAAATAAGTCAGAAAAAATGTACTTGGTTCCATGCTTTGAGTGATTTTGAATAATAAACCAAAAATGTTTAAAAACAGTATTGTTTTTAAAGAGATTAAAGAGATACTCCTCCGCATTCAACTTGCCTTTGTAAGGTGCAAACTAATTTCCTCACATAGCTGAGGAAAAATAAACATACCTTGGAGAACCCTAGGGAAGGAGAGCTCCAGGACTGGCTCACAGGGCATGAGAGCTCTCCAGAAGGCCACTTCTCTGCTGTTGGTGGGGAATGGCTGGAGTATGGAGCTGGATCCAAATACAGCACAGTCACTGTCCACCAGTCTCCTGACTCATTTCATTGGACAGAAAAGCAGCAGCTTCTATAGGCTGGGGAAAGCCCATCTGAAGGCAGCTGCCTGTGGTACTTGCCTTCTGTCAGCCTTGAGACACTTCCCATCTTATCTGTAGGGCGCATGCTTCAGGATGAAAGAAAAGCAGTTGCCTGGATGATGAGTAGAATAAATCTGCATGAGTCTCTTATCTATGATGCTCTACATGTGATGGAGAAAATAAAAGAAGGAAATTCCCCTTTGGCACTTGTGCTGATTTTAACTCCTTTGTGTTTTACAGGTTCTGCTGGAACTGCTGCTAACTGAACTGTGTCCTGAGCTAAGAGCTCATTTAGAGCAGCTTAATGCCACTTAGGTTTGAATCTGCACAATTGGACCACTAGAGAAATGTCTATGGCCCATAATAGACATGAAAGTTATTTTCCTCTTTTCCATAGAGGGCTGAGGACTATGATTATTTTTAGCATTTTTCTTTCCTCTCGAGTTTTTTGTGAAGTAAACAGACTTGAAAAGATCTAATGCTGTAGTAGGGTAGACAAAACAATGCTGTATAGTTGCCAATTTTTATTTAAATGGTTCTATTTGACTACTCTTCTGTTTCAAATATAGATTGAAAAATAAATGTTCATATAAGCTGAAAGAAACCAGAAAATATTTTAAACATTTATGAAAAGAAATTTTGCTTATAGTGGTAAACTAATGAATGTTGTACAGTTCTAATCTCCTCACAGAGGATTTAAGCATTCCTTCTTTTCTTGTGTATTGAAAAAGCCTTGTTGTGCAATACTACATGTAAAGCTATTGTGAAAATTTTATCAGTTTTATTTTTACCAAAGATTTCCCATAGTTTGAAGCATTTGTAAGCAATAAATAACACAACTAGATTGCAGTACTTGATAATGAGGCTGTACTGACAACTAGTGAAGGAGTTGGACAGCTCTAGTTGCATAAGGATTATTTACCTTACCTTGAAGTCTGTGTGGAAAATATGTATTGTGACTGGTATGTCCTGACAGAATGCCCATGTTAAATGTTAGTTCAGAGATCTGTGCTTATGAATTGCTTCTAAGAATGATTAAGTAGACATTTAATTAAACTATTATAATAACTTCCCTGATATTACTCAGGGCTGTTTTATTCAAATACCCCAATTTCAAACAACCTTCAAATCTTTCTCTTATTTTATACAAGGAAAGAAAACTATGTCTTCAGTGTTTTTTTAGTTGTGTTTTTTTTTAATTTATGTAAAAATATGTAAATATGGCACATCTAAATAATTAAACATAATCAAAAACCCCTAGATGACACTCTATTACTTTCTTTTAAATTCAGTACTGTTGTGCTCTAAGAAAAACTGCTTGCAGTTAAGACTGACTATATTGTAAGGTATGTAAAATGGATATGCTCTATTTCAATCAGTGGTTTTTATTAACATCTAGCCTTCTGTTCCAACAGGTCCCAAAAAGTTTTCAAGTTGCAGCACAGGCCTAAGAAGTGAGCAAAATTCTACACAAAGTTTTACAAGTAAATAGATATTTAGAAATTTGCTTTCTTATCATAGCAATGTGTGAAATTTAGTGATTAATCAAAGTGTCTTTTGATAAAAGATTCAGCATAACACTGCTCAGACATACACCCTGCTAGCCAGGTTTTCACTATTTCTAATATAAACAGAGGCAGTGTAAATGAAAAAGGGTTCTTAGTGTCCTACAGGCAATTTCCAAATGTGAATCTCTGCATCTAAGAGTAAAAGGTGCTAAGACATAATAAGTAGATCTAGATGCATTAGAAAAGCATGGAAAAGACAATATGCAGACCACTAGCAAAAGACAGATTTGTAAATAATAATGGTGTGTGAATGGGTCGTATGTAAAAACTAGAAAAGTTTGGATTCAAGGGTTGCAGAATATTGAAATGGAATGTTTACATCAAATGCTAAAAAGAACAGGTTTTACTTGGTTTTGGTTTGATTCCCATGATACAGCAGTAGCACTATGATGTGAAGAAAACACAGGACATTTCTCCTGGTAAAATGTCCTGAATAAACCTTCAGTCTTCAGTGTCATCTAGATTCATAGATTCATAGATATTAGGATCTAAAAACATCTGCCTTTGCCTCATCTCAGATAAAGAAAGTGGGAGCTCTTGCTCTTTTTTTTTTTTTTTTTTAAGATAAAATAGAAACACTAAGTTGTTTTAGGTAGTAATTTGTGTAAATTAAAAATTAATTTGTGTAAAATTAAAAAGAACAAGCAATAAGTGATGAAAAGTCTGTAATTGCTGGAGATTCAAGCTGGTGTACAGTAGGAAATACTTTTATGTACCAGTCACAGTTAAAGGAAGCACTAAATTCTCCCAAGATTAGCTGCTCGTTCAAGGTCATAAGCCACACCAGGATCCAGAAGACATGCCTTTGAAAACAAAGAATAGAGAGTTCCAGTTTATAGTTAAAATAAAATTGTATGTTGTCAATATAACAATAATAAGGTCTTTAGGTTTTGTTGACATTAGCTGAGATAAACTTGTTAAAATATTAGAGTTAATATATTCACGTTTAAATCCATGTGTAAAAAAAAACAAAAACAAGCAGGACAACCAGTTGTAACCAATGTAATGAAGATTGTCATCATTAGAGAATCTTCAGTAGAGGAAGAGTTACGATTTTTCAATTTGAATGACAACAAATGAGTTGGGGATAAAATGATTGAAATAATTTGTCTTGCAAGTTACCAAGCTCTTTACTGTGGTGATTATCACAGATTTATTTCGATGTTCTTTGGCAGTCTACATTGTTTGCTTAAGAGTATTTTCAAGATATAGTAGTTTTCAATATACTTTTCACTCTTCCATGTTCTTGCACAGGTGTTTTGTTTGCTATGTTGTGAGTCTTTAACCAAAGGCAGGTCGAAAGACTCAAATTCAAGGTATCACTCAACTTCATGAGATACAAATAAATCTGGTAAGATTTTCTCCTTTACCTTAGAATAGTATTTTTCAGCAGCAGCTTGATCTTGCCCTACACCTCTGCCAAGCTGGAGGCACCTTGCCAGGTAGAAAGCAGCCAGAGCAGCCCCCTTGGCTACGTAGGAGGGGAGACAGTCCGTGACCTTCGCCAGCGTCTCGATGGCATCCTCTTCTGGAACCCTGTTGTGGGATGCCCAGCAGCAGGTGAGAGAATGCTACAGCAAGCAGGAATTTCAGATGACTATATATCAGATGACTTAAATGCCTCCTTTCCATGGACATAATTTTCTTAATTTTCCAAAATAAGCTGAAATAGAGAGGTGTTCAGTATCCCGGTGAGGATTCTTCTATTCAGGATTTGTTTTGAAGTTAGTTTTATTTGAATATGGTCATATGAAATAGCAAACAGAGGTAGCTTTTGCAGTCACTTTCACTATAGTTAACTAGAAAAGGCAGCACATTTTAAGCTAATTTTTTCTATTACATTTTTCATGGAAACTAATGTATATATGGTAGAAAAGCAAAGGTCTTGTTTCACATAATCAAGCAACCACATTTAGTGGAAAATGTCCTTGCTGACAACAGGGGGACATGTAAAAGACATTTGTGAGACATTTAAGACCTTCTTGGGTGACTTGGTCTAGGTGACCCTGCTCTGTCAGGGGGGTTGGACTAGATGATCTTTCTAGGTCCCTTCCAACCCCTCACATTCTGTGATCTCAAGTATAACAGTAACCTCTCTTTCCTGATACATAGCATTTTTTGCCTTCTTTTTCTGATGCAAATAAAAACAGCCAGTCCAGTCAGGAAAAAAATCCAGCACAGCTGACTTCAGGAACATACCATAGCAGTGGGTAAGCAGAACTGTAAGGGGTAATTGCTATTTGAACTATCAGTTCTGCAGCATGTGAGCTATACATTAGCCACTCTTACGTATACCAAAGCACACTGAGCAAGGACATAATGGTAGAAGACAAGGGGTAGAAATTACAGTGGGGATGTGTCAAACAGAAGAATACGTGTAGGTGTTGAAAAGGGAATGGTGAAGGCAGGAGCCTAGAATAGGCTGTGGACTGAGAACATGGGAAATGAGGGTTGAGCATGGGCTTCTATTTGGTCTGCTTGGGATTCTAGTTCAAGGCTGTTTTACCTCACAAGGTCGGAAAGAAAAGTGCAACTGTACTGAATAGCTGACAGTCTTACAGTATTTTATCTTGTTTGCTGTTCCCTCTTTAAAGATGAGGTCTTGCAATTCATTATCTCAAACATCTTTTGAGTTTGTGAGACAAAAGCATGAACTTAATCATTTTAATAGTAGTTCCATTGTCTTACGTGAAGAGCTGTAATAAAAAATACTGAAATCAGTGTCACCTTTTGGCTACTGCAGCAGCTGTTGAGTAAAATTTTCTGTTGTAATAATATTCCACAAGATGGCCTTGAGCATAGATGTTTCCACGTTCTGCTGCTTCTCTCAAACACTCCAGAGCAGCCTCTGTGTTTTGCTCTATGCCTTTGCCATAGAGATACATGACACCAAGTGCTCCCTGTGATTCCAGATTTCCATTGCCACATGCTTCTGAATGCCAGAAAAAAGCCTAAACAAGAGGCACAAGACCTGAGTATGGATTAACTTCAGCTTCTTCTCCTGCATAGTCAGAAGGTAGGAGTGGGCTTTACCTTCCTGAGATCTTTTGGAACAGACATGGAATAGAGCATTCCCAAAGTGCTCTGGGCCTTCACGCTCGCTTTGGGGTTCCCATGGTCTGCAGCAAAAAGCCACAGCCTAAGAAAATGGAGACAAAGTTAAAGTAATACAGCATCTTAGCATCTTGTAATTATCAGGAAGATTACTGACAGCCATTACCTTTCAGCCTCTGAAGTTGAATGCTTAACACCACATCCTTCATAGTGTGCTCGGCCAAGATTGTATGCAGCTGCAAACTTCAGGTGTCTTGCTTTTGGGGAATCGGAGGCAAGTATTTTCTTCATGTATTCCACTCCCTTTTCCTAAAATGGCAACATTTTAATTACTACATTCAGACTGAAATAGAATAAATAAAGAACCTGAGAATTTTTCCACTTTAAGAAAGGCTGAGGCCTACTGTGAGGGCAGCCTGGAGAACAGTGTTGTACCCAAACAGAACTGATCTTTGGCTGCTAGACAGCCCCTGGAGTTTTTTACATCCACATATTTTTTAATGGGGAAAAAAATTTCTCTCTGAAGCTCCTCCATTTAAAATACCTTTGACTCATGATAGGGAAAAAAGAAGATAATGTTAAATAAGTAAAGGAAGAGCAGTGTGTATGAGCAGCTGTAGGGTGTATCACCCAAGGGCCTCATAAGTATTTTGGAAACTAAAGTTATATGGTTAGGATTTAGCATGGATGCCCTGCTTAAATACACTAGAAATAATCCTTTATGAAAGGTTTATTCACCTCATATTGTAATACACAAAACAAACTTCACTGAAATGTTTATTTGCAAGTAAATTATTGTGGTAATTATACAGGCAAGCAACAACTGAACCACCTCTAAACCCCAGCAGAATATTTGCTCCTCTGCTGATAATCCTCTAAGCACCAGCCAAAAATCTCATTTGTTAATACATTGGTTCATTTTCTTGCTCTCCTGTCTTATCTACCCTTCCTTTATGTTCTTTCCTCATGCCACTCTTTAAGGTAATATTCTCTAATAAATTAACTTCTTATTGTAGCAGTTCATTCCTTTGTCTTTTTTTTTTTTTTCTGGTACTGTAATTCTTCACTTTGAATTCTTCAAATGCAATTCTTCATTTGTCTAAATTGAAAATATTACTGCCAGCCACTGGAAGAAGCACAGTCTTCTGTAGCATCCATGTTATGAGAATAGATAATACCTTAAAAATACATCTCTGTGCAACGTTTGTTTTACACTTTGAAATACAGTTGTTTCATTTCCATGTTTACACATTATTTTCATTTATATACACTGCTTATAAGTATCAAATTAATGGTGATTTTTAAACAGAGCTTCCACACAAAGTACAACCAAAGCCCTAGAAGTTATATTTTAAAATACAAATTAATGTCAGTGTTTTTCAGATAAAACTATTATGTCTAATGTTCTAGGCTGAAGTTCTCACCAACTATTTCTAATGATGGCTTGTAAACATATGTTCTTTATGAAACTAATTCTAAATCGAAGGCGTTTATTTTAAACTAAATAAACAAGCTTAGAAAGGAGCTCTTTGTAATTATCAGCTAATATTAAAAGAGAAGTAAAAAGTGTAGAGCTAGATTACTTACAGGTTCTTCTTTAGTGCCTAGCCCATCATAATGCATCACCCCCAGCTGATACATTGCTTGAAAATCTGTGTCCTTGATTTTTTCAAATTGTATTAATGCTTCTTCATACAGGCCCTGGGAAGGACAGAGTAAACAGTGAGGTGCCCAGAACAGAGTACCTACAGCATCTTAGCACTCCAGGAGACAGAGCTTTTCAAACTGGAGCGTGGCCCTGATAGACAAAGAACAAAAAATTGCAAACATAGAAGTTGCAGAGAACAGAAAGAGAGTAAGTCAACAACCACAAGAAAGCTGGATAGGGTAGAAGTACTTGGGACTTCCAAACAATTTATTACTATTTTATATATATAAAATAATAATGATGTTAATAATAAACCACCCTAAACCAAGAAACAACAAAACACTAAATATAAGTAGTGATATACAAACATCATCTCTGAAATCAAAAGACTTTGTGACAACCTTTCTTCCCCTCCCTCCAGGTAACTGAGCCTGGCATCCTCACTAAAATATTTTTATGCATGTATAGAATCACACTAGGTAAGAACAGTATTGAAATTAAAATGCTCTTCCTTATCCTTTTCCTTCAAATTTCTGGATGTTTTGATGAATCAGACTGCAGCAGCTTAGAAATGAGCCATTGTTCACCAGTTAGCCAAACATCCTCACAAAACACCTCTCACCTCTTGTTAGTGGTGTCTGAACTATCAATTGTCTAAACTCATTGTCTCAGGAGTTTAGACAGTATGGCTGTGAGATTTTGGGGGTTTTTTTTTGGAAATCTGGAGGTAAAACAGTGCCTTCTGACAACCAGCTGTCTTGAATATTAAAGAAAAAGGTACAGCAGGCATCTGTACTCTCACCTTTTCTGCAAATTCAGTGATATGAGAAGCAGTCACTGGTGAGGCAGTTACTTTTTCTAACATCTGAAACTGCAATACTGTAAGATCATGCATTTTTAGGCACTACAGCCATATGTCCAAAAATCTGGAATTAAAAGCTGCTTAAACAATAACTGAGGGATGGGCAGCATGGACATCCACACCAGCTCATCAAGAAGCAGATGCGTCTTTTTCATGGGATCATGCCAAAATCAGGCAATTCATTAACAAAAACATTAAGACGGCCCAGAAACCTTAAGTGAGGTTAATTCTGTTCCTGCTGCAGCCCCTGAGGCTGATCTACACTGTGCTACCAGCTGCACTATTAACTGTACTGAATCCATGCATGTCACAGCTGAAAGTGTGTGAATTGGTACTTGAACTACATTCTTTTCCATCTTCCTGAACTGAGTTATTCTAACTTTCACCAAAAAAAAGAGGTTTTCAGGTTCACCTGCCAGCCAGTCTTATGCTATTCCCTGAGCAATTACTTTCAGATGGATTGAGTGACCTGTTTTAGCCAAAGTGGGCAAGAATAGCAATCTCAGGGGTAATGTTTCAACACATCCCACCAAAACTGACAGGTGGGTAAGGAACAAAGATCCAGAGCTGTGTTTTGGGCAGGGACCAGCACCACCAGGTGACTGAAAATACAGTGTGTTGTGTTTGGCCAGTCAGCCAGCTGAGAAATGGCCTCAGCTCGAAGTTGGCTGTAGCATTAGGCTGCTGCTTACTTACTGCTCCTTAGGAGACCTTGGAGGGGACAGGAAGGCAGCACTAGATGCCTGGAGGAAGTGTCATAACATTTATTTAGACTAGATGGAATACCAGGTGATTTTCATGAGAAGAGGAAAAAAAAAAGAGGCATGAGCATATCTGGTATTTTTTTTGTGTGTCTCTTTTCATTGAAATGGTATTGAAAAGTGTCAGCTTTATAGTATTTACTTAAAAGAAGGAAACCACAACCTCTTCATAGTACAGTTGACCTTTCAGAAAGCATGCCTGAGGATGGTTGTCGGCCCCTCTTTCTGCCAGCAGCTCCTCTGCTTCTGCAAGTGAAGCAGCATGGCCCGAGTTCTCTGCTGAAAAACAGACAGGACACTTGGTTTTGGAACAGCATCAATAAGCACACTGAAGCTGCAGAGCCCTTTTTAATTGCATTTTTGAAAGACTAAAATGAAAAAGAGACCTATTTGTTATAAAGGAAAGTGCAGTGAGGACAGGTTAGGCAGAGAAGATGGGTTAGGCAGTGAACAGGCTGCCCAGGGAGGTGGTGGAGTCTCCATCCCTGGAGGTGTTTCAAGGCTGTGGTCTGGTGGTTAGAGAGATGCTAGGACGAAGGATGGTCTTTATGCTCTTAGAAGTCCTTTCCAACCATTATGATTCTGCAACAGCCTCCACCCCGTGAACGTGATGCTCTCCAGGGAAAAGCTTCACAGCGACCCTGACGTTCGCCCCTAGAGGGGACTTGAAGAAGCACCTTTCTGTGCCTGCCGGGGGCTGGCGGAGACTCGGGCCCGGCTCCAGCGCGGCCGGAGGGGGCTCCTCAAGCCGCCTCCCTGCCTGGGGGCTCCGCAAGCCTGACCTACCTGGCGCCTCGGGGTCGGCGGGGCCGGCGCAGGCTCGGGGCAGCCGCTCGCTGCGCAGCTTCATCCCGCCCCGGCGCTGATCGAGAGGGGGCGAGAGCCGAGCGCTGCGTGCGGCGGGAATCCAGCCGTGCCGGGTAACGGTGACTCGGGAGCCCCGCAGCGGCCACTGCTGGTGCCGGGGAGCTGCGGGAGGGGCCGGTTGGCAGGGGCCGGCTGTTGGTTGTCCCCGTTGGTGGCCCAGAGCCCCGCGCTCAGCGCTGGGATTCCAGCGCCTTCCCCGGGGCAGCGACTGCAGGGCGGGCAGGGCACCGCCGGCAGTGGAGAGCAGTGCCCGTGCCACGCAGCCCAGGGCTCTGCGGAGGGAACAGGTGTTTGGCCACTGCCAGGAGAGTGAAAATATGTGCCAGCACAGGAGAGGCTGCACTTTGGGCATCCACCAGATGGTTCCTGCTACCTACCGCTCCTCTGGCAAATTGAACACAGCAGCATAGGCTGCTCTGCAGAGTGGCTACGGGCAAAACCAGCAGGAGCTCTTAACAGGGCAACTGGGCCATGAAACTTCAGTGTAGCAAATGGGACTTCACTACTTCCAGTGATGAGAAGCGGCTCGTTATGAAGTCAGGGCTTTTATTTATTTTATTTTTTTTTTCCTATAAAGATACTACAAAATTCAGAAAGGTAACTGGGGGAAGTGCTGTTTGAAGCTGGTTTGTCCTGAAAGGTAAGGCATTGTTTCTACTACTGATAGTTCCTGCCCAGCTCTCTTATAAAATTCAAAAATTATATTGTACCAAAGTGCTGCAAGAGTGCTTTTTAAATTACCTTTAACTGCATCCCCAGCTTTTTCTTTTCCTTCCCCCCGCCACCCCCCAGGTTAATTATCATCACTTTCGGCATTGCTGTCCGTCTCTACAGCAACGGAGGCAAACAGTTCCTATAGCAACAGAGCAGGCGAGTAGCACTTGCAGTTCTGTGGTGAAGCCTGTGGGGTCTGAACTGTTTTCCAACAGTCCTAACTGGCTTTGAAGTGCCAAAACAACTCCTAAAACTCATTCAGATTCGTTTTGCTTGGGAAATACCAGCCTAAGAAGTCTAGAGGAATTTACTTGGCAGTCAGAGTGAGTGAAGCAGCGCCTGTGGCAGCTGCTTCATTCACAGTTAATTGCCAGCAAAGGCAATTAACGCTGGACTGCACTGCTGTTGCTGATCCTGAAGGGTATGGTGTTCAGCAGCACACCTCACTTGACCCGATTGCTCACACACATTAATTAGGACCAGTTTTGTTTTGATACCTCTGGGAGAAGTGTGGTCTGAGATACGAAGCACAGGGGAGTTTCTAGTAAGAAAGTGAAAATTTCAGAGCAGCTGTAGCTAGGAAGACCTGTCCTGAAGTCACACTTGGGCCAGGCCATACAAAATAGATCAAAATTGTTGCCTGTGTGTTTATAACCGATGTAAGTGCGTTATTCACAGGCACAAGAGTTTTTCAGGCACTAATGAGGGGAGCAAAATGTGCTATGAAGCTCAAAAACTAATAATAGCAAGAATTTCAAGATAGTTGAGCCTGGAAAAAACAAAACAAACCACATTTGGTAATTACACAGGTGCATTTGTTTTCATATGAAATGAGAGGTGAAAACTGTAACTCAATTTATTCTGCTGAATTGATACACTGCCAATTTACCTACATTTCTGCACCTTAAACAATTATATGTTCATATTTCACTATTTAAGCAATTTATATTTATTTTCCCAAAAGAGAAGCAGGAGGTAATTGTCATAATGTTTGTGAATTTATGTTAGAACTCTATATACCTTAAAGGAACAATTGGGATTCCTTTCCCTGACCTCTGTTCATCAAAACCATGCATTTTGTTTTTGTTGGTTTTTTTTTTTAATCATATGGCTTTTGGTGTCCTTTTGTTTTGTTTTTAATTATGAGACTGATTATTATGAACTTCCATAACAAACATATAGGCATCTGAAACAGGAAAGTGCTACAGTGGTAAGGAGGCAGACCTGTGTGCCTTGGCCAGCTTTGGTTAGGGTGTTCTTCAGGCTTTTCACTGTCAAGTGTCTTAGTGGTAACTGAATCCTCTGTCAAACTGGAATTTATAGACTGGAAAGGGCAGCCAAATGCTTTTAAGCATAACCATAAACATAAACACAAGCTTTTAAGCAAAGAATAGACTCCCCAGGGAGGTGGTTGAGGCCCCATCCCTGGAGCTATTGCAGGGGAGGTTGGCCAAGGCTCTGAGCAGCCTGGGCTAGTTGAGGGTGTCCCTGCTCCCTGCAGGGGGTGCACTAGATGCCCTTGGGCGGTCCCTTCCAGCCAGGAACAATCTCCACGGGGAGTGGCCGGGGAGGGCAGGCGGAGGGTGCCGGGGAGGGGCGTTTCCCGCGCGCGGGCTGTGAGGGACGTGCCGCACCGCCCCGCGCGCCATGGCCGCCCGCCCGCCGAGGCCGCCCCGTCCGTGCCAGGGCCTGTCCCGCCGCTCTCACAGCTTGCGGGGTGCGGGGGGCAGGGACAGCTCCGTACCGCGCCCATTGCCGCCCCGCCGCCGCCGCCGCAGCAGGGCCGGCTCAGCGGGAGGGAGGCGATGTTGGCGCTGGGCTGCAGTTCGCAGGTGAGTGCTGCCGATCCCGCCTCACACACAGCTGCCGCCGGGGCGCTGCCGAGAGCCGTCGGTGTTTCTGGTGAAGAGATTAAAAGCCAAAAAAAGGACATGGAGGGCTGTTAATTTGCGAGAGGGGTATTTTTTGCTAAGCTGAAGGGTTTAGGCGCCGTGGCTCACGCTGGCAGGGGTACCGTGCTGCGGTTGGTTAATTTGCGGTGTTTGCTTTAGCCCGGGAGCCTCAGCGGGCTGCTGGAGGCAGGGACCGGAGTGAACGCACCTGCGGACGCCTCTGCCCAGTCTCCGGCTCACCTGGCTGCTTGTGGAGGTGAAGCTTTTCTCCTACTGTGGCAGCTGCAGATGGGGGCAAATTTGAACCAACAGGTAAAAAAAAATGCGTTTTGTATCTCCTGCTTTTAATCTGGCATATCAGCAAATCCAGTTCGTGTTATTTACATATATTAATCTAAAAGAGGTTTTATATACACAGTGGGTTTGCTTATTTTAGAGAAACTATAGTACTATAAACCAGAAATCCTGTCTGTTGCATTAGTGATTTCATCTATGTATAATGCAGTTTTCAAACTTAAGAGTGCTGCATGCAGATGACAAAAGATATTATTTTACACAAATAAGTATTCAGTTTTCCACTGAAATGTTGCCCTTACTTTAAACTGTTAGGATTCTTCCTCTAGTTGCAAAATTTCATTTGTTTATACCTCTGAGGTGGTAGCAGCAAGCTGCTGATCACAACAATCCCTGAAAGATGCTTTTAATCAGTGTAAAGAGTGTGTTCTGTGTAAATAATCTTTTAGAAGGTAGAGGTTAAATAATGCCTATTGCATTGCACAGTATTTCTACTTTGCTGAGTGCACTAAATTTAATGATAGCTACTAAGTACACTTTAGAAGCTCTGAGTACACAGAATAACGCTTTAAACTGGAGAACAAGGTGGCTTCAGCCTATTTCCCTTCTTTCACATAACTGCCATGTGTAAATTGTGTGTTTAGGATTGCCACGGAGAAGCCCCCATTCATAAAGCAGCAAAAGCTGGGAGTTTGGAGTGTCTTGCCCTGCTTGTTGCTGGCAATGCCAAAATTGAGTAAGTTGAGCTACATTCTGTCATTTCACTAACAGTGCCAGAGAATGTGTATTTGACACATTCAAATGACACAGCACTTTCTCTTGTTCAGAGTGTGCATGCTAGGACTCTGAAGTGCAGCCATAGTCCTAACAGCAGCATTATTAAAAACTGCCATAAATGCCACACTAGCACAGACCCTGTGCTGCTCTTTAGTTCCAACTCTGTGTAACTACTAAGAGAATATTCCTGATCACAAGTTCTCCTTGTTTGTTCTCCATTGTGACTAAGGCTGTGCTCACCTTCCTCTTGCCTTTCTGAGCTGCTAAGCCAATCACAGTCTGACGACAAATTTATTTTAAATAAGCCTTCCTTGGTGCATTTACTACCAGCCTTCTGTATGAGTACAGCACACAAACCTTGATATTGATTCTCTGTACTTTTATACATCTGCCTAAAGTTACCACTTAATCTTGGTCAGCATTTGCTCATAATAACCATTCCATTACAGTGGGATATATATATTATTAACTCTGTTTTAGCTTATGCAACAACAATGGACAAACAGCAGCAGATCTTGCCATGGCTTATGGCTTTCTGGAATGTGCCAAGTTCCTGACAACAACCCAACACATGCAGACAATGAAACAGAGAGGACAGTCTGGCAAGTCACTAAGTGTCAGCTGTGGCCTGCTGAGAGGGGATCCAGCTGCACAGAAACACAGTGAAACCAGCACAACCATAAGCAGGAAGAGGAGAATATCAGATGGTGGGTAACATTGTGGATATACTACAATTTAGAATATATATTTTTTAATGCTTTTAGCATTTAAGTAAATTAATTTAGTGTTAAATACATAGCAGTTGGATTTAAGAAGCCACCTAGTAAGGATCAGCTTGCAGAGGTGTTGATGGTCTTATAAAAACTAATAGTGCATGGGGAATGTCTCTGAAAAGGCTACTTTAGCATGGGGGTGGCAGGGGAGAAATCAAAGGTACTTTTACTGATGTAGTGATGGAGTAGCTACAAACATTGTCTGTTCATGTGGCAGATCCCATCTCCTAGCTGACAAAAGAAACAGCTTGTAATCCCAACATGACATCAAGGGGAATTCAAAGTCTGAAGAAACACAACTGGCCTGTCCATGGAGCAGCCAGGTGTGCACCCAGGTACATTGTCTCCTTCTGAGAAGGAGGAAGGCTTGTTTATTTATTACTTCTTACAGAAGACTGTTGTGTTGGGTTTCTGTTGAAGAATAGTTGTGTTCATACAGATATAAATAAATAAGCATGTAACAATTATCTTTTTTTTTCTGTGAAATAGGAGAACAAAGTTTATAAAACTCAGTACAAATAGTGATTTTTCTCCCACTCCTCTTCTAAAATGCAATTATCAACAGTCCCAGCAGCAAATGATACCTTTGAACAGATTCATAGTGTGCAAGACACTGGGCTACATGCAGCCTGAAAGGTAGAAGACAGTTCATCTTCTTTGGCAAGGAAGAATTCCATAAAATAAAAGGATTGGTCACCTCATCTGCAAATATTTTAGCATAACAAAAAATACTATATAAACAAAGTTGTCCTAGCCCAAAGAAGTAGTATTTGTTACCTAATAAATCTAAGAAATACAGTTCACAGCAGGTAACTTATTTTTAGAGGTTTCATTTCAGAAAAAAAAAAAAGCTTGATTTAAATGACTCAAGCAACAGTTCTATTTCAGCTTGCTTTTGATTGCTTAAAGCATTATTTTGATAAATACTAAGACATATCTAGATCAGCTAGTTGTCTGTCTCAGGCTGTTCCAGCACGAGAGGGTAATTCAGATAGCTTTTGGTCTCTGAGGTAGGCACAGGTTATAATAGGCATCCTTCGTCCAGAACTCCTGGCCCTTCCATCCACACCAGCCCTGTCCAAGAAGAAGCAAGGCAGCATTTACATCTGAGAATTCTGCTTTTCTTATCTACTGCTATCACATCTATTTTATTGCAATGATTTTAAGATAAGCTGTATGAATCCTTGACAGGTACCCACAGAATGCAGTGACATAGTTTTTCTCTACACGCCTGGAAACACATTAACAAAAGACATGACAGAGTCTTTCTCTCCCCCTTCCTCCTCCCTCCCACCCCAGCTCAGTTCCTAGTTCCTCAGTTCTCTCTTCCCTCCCCCACTTCCCATTATCTTCTGCTGCTCAAGAGACTAACATGAATCTGAAACTGTCATGAAACATGCCAGAATATACATATGTACATACATAGGTGTGTATATGTGTCTGTGTGCAGCAAGCCTCACCTTTTCCAAAATCACATGCAGATCTTCTCCTCCAGTGTAATGTGGGTCTAGAATCAAATACTTCACGTGCCCAGTAATCTCATTCCAAGCCACTCCTAGTATTGTGTGAGCCAGAACACCTCCACCTAAGTTAAGAGGCACAAAGATTGGAAACATTTTCTAATGGAGATTAGCTACATGAAAAGTACAGCAACAATTAATAGATTAGCTGGTTATCAAGATGATTCTGAAGCTGTGCTAGACAAGATTTTTCATGTTACTAAACAATGTAACTTTACTAGAACTAGAGAATAGTTTTTCTTTCTACAACATCTTCTCTACAGATTTCTTCCATGTCAGAAAGGCAGATTAAATAATACTTTCAGCAGATGAAGTCAAGAATATATCAGATGTCTGTTTTGCTCACTTTTCTTTAAAGAAACTTAACTGTAGAGTAGGAATCTGAAAAACTTCCTTGTTGTAGGACTAAAATTAGAACAGGAATCAGAATTTTTGGATAAAGGTTATCTGTTGTCTTTTACTAAGTTTCATCAATGGATATTACAGGCAGAGTAGTAATTTCTGGCTCCTCTCTAGCCTGCAAACAGGGAAAGGGGATATTCTGATGAGCTGGCACAGGTTGACTCTTGCATGTTTCTTTCAGATAGCCTGAGGAGTTAATGTCCTTGGGATACTGTAGTAATGACTCTATGCAACAGACAGGAACTACAAAAAGCTCAAAAGAACACAAAAAAAAATCCCTAAAACCCACCCAAAAAAGCCAACCTCTGCCCCTCCAATAACAATAAAAATTAAACCACTCTACAAGAGAGTGTTACAGGGAAGAATGAGTTACAGACTAAAAGCTTTTTCAATATAGTATCCTAATTCTTAACCTTCAGAAAAAAAGGCCAAGAATATTTCATACCAAACTCTGGACTTCTGGCACTTACAATTTCATCTAGTTACCCTATCTTTATGAAGTGTAAAAAATGGATTGTGGAAGTGGCTAAAATTTAAATTTTAATAAAATGTCAGCTTTAATAAAGCTGGAAATGTTATTTTCAATATTCTTCATTTTCTAAACCACAGTTGTTTTGGAAATAATTCAGTCAAAGGTGCAGGAATGTAACAAATGGCATTTCTTACATTACAAACATTTCAGATTATTAAAACATCTTAAAAAGAATTCAAAGCCAAATAAATACTACTCTTCTGTGATGGGAAGTTATGGGGAACTGTATGAACTTGCTTCTCTACAGAGCACAAGTCAGGTCCTGAGTTGTGACTGCAAGTGCAGCTTTTAAGAACACCATTTAGATTGAATTTTGTTACCAGCTTTGATGCTGAGCATGGGAGGAGCCCTAAGTGAAAAGATACAGCCTGACTAAATTGTATTGTTTACCATGCTTCCTTGGAAAAGTCTAATTTTTTACTCCATCTTCAGTTTTGATTAACTCTTGTACAGTAAACTGAGTGAGTTCTGATTGAAACAAAATTCAGCAGAGGGAGGCCACCCACTTCCACTGGTATTCTTTGATACTTGAGCACTTACCAATCATAACTGGAGTCCCTTCAGTCTTGAAATGATTAGCAAGCTCTCTTCCCTGCAGTGCTAGTTCAGAACCCTGGCTAGGTAAGAAAAACAACAATAGGTTCATTATCCTTGCTTGGCTCAATTCTCTAATTACCCATTATACTTGTTAACTGATTACAAAATGACTTCAAGTTTTCCTGTATAAACATCCTGGGACAACCCGAAAAACTTTTTAATGCAGATTGTGTTTGGACCAGTGAATGTGCTCTTAGCCCAGTAACCCGTGGGGAGCTGGAGTCACCTTCTGTACCATCTGCTGGGCTCACACTCTGGCTACAGAGTGGCCACCTCTGAAGCAACAGAACTTCACCAGAAACAACAAAAATAAGGTGCTGCTAGTGCAAGCTCTTGAGATTTAGGGTGGATCATCTGCAAATATAAGGTCTGGAACAGAAACTATTCAAATTGGCTGTATAAAGCTTTACAAAGTACTGAAGAACTGTTTTCCTACCATTTAGAATCACCATCATCATGGTCACATGCTCTTTAGAATATCTAAATAAGCACAACTTGTAGTATCTTGTTAGACTAGAATTTTCATACATGCTGTTAGGTTGTATTGTTTTGATCATGACTGTTTATCACAGAATGTTCAGGGATTTGTTAGTATGCTTACTGCTGACTACATGATAAAAACCCAGTCATTCACTTCTGATAAATGCTGAAGATTATTGTTTTTCTCCCAAATATATTTGTAAGGCTCTTTATCACTTACAAGTGTCAGAATGGAAACAAATCCCTTGTTCTATCTGTCACACAAACCCAGAAATGAGAACACTATTTCCAGGCTGCTCAGCAATTTGCCACAATCCTGCAGTGATGGGTTAGCTCTACAGCCAGAGATAATTTACTGTCAGTATTCATTCAGCTCACAATGACTGCCAGACCAGGCCTGCTTCTAAAGTGGTGTTTGTGGACCAAAGGAATAGGCTGAATTTCACATTAGTTTGCACATCATTCATCAACTTACAGCAACTGCAAAACTGGAATCCCAAGCTCCCAAGAAATGCCTTCATCTGTAAGCAGTTAGCACGACCAAAGGCAAAATACTGGGTTTATTAACAAGGAGCTCTTAAAAGATTTACTATTTCTTTTATTATCCATATTTTTCCATGTCTCAGAATGGTGATATGCACTTTAAGGCATTCAGTCTTTCTAATAACTACCCAGCTATTAAACAGATCTTACCTGACAAATAGAATTTTGGATGTTATTCCAAAAAGCTGATTCAGAACAAGCTGCACCTCAACTGAGCCAATCCACTGCCGTGAGCCAACGAAAGCTGCAGGCTTGTCTCCAGCATCAACCAGAGCCTTGCAGCATCACAGGAAAACAAATGTCAACAACATACAGGGGCAGTTCCACTGCTTTTTTTTTTTCTTTGTGAACAAAACAATTGGTTTATGTCTATGTGTATATCTCTCAATGTGTTTGAAGCTAGCAGGCCAAAAGCAGATGAATGGATGTTGAATTCATTCACTGCAGCTCTTTCAGAAATGACTCTTGAACACTAACACAGAATGGTGCCTGTAAGCACAGAATAGAACTCCAGGTCCATCAGCAGACCAGGGTGGGATGGAGAACACCCAGCTGTCCAATAACGAGTCCATAATTTGTACTGCAGCAGCCACCTGAAGTGCCTGGATTCCCATTCAAAGCATCTCAGAAAGGATCCATAAAATAGTGCTCTGAGGAAGAAGCCACTGACATACAAAGGCTGTAGTTTATTTTGAACTCTCCATTCTGCTTGCATGTTGCATGCAGTATTTGAGAAGGGCCTTCTGCTCACCATACAAAGCCTCCTGAGGCTACTGTCCTCTTCAATGTCTAAAAGTAATGCAAGAGTGCATGGACTTCAGTTGCTTTAGGGTTTAGGTGTGGACTGAGAAATGTTCAGAAAATGCAGTAATCAATGCAGTGCTCACATCCCTGTTAGGCATGATGAAAGCTGCTTTATGGACAGAATCAAACTGCTCAAAATGTTCAGTAAATATGATGCAGAGAACTATTTTTCTTAAAAAGACTGAAGACAGTTGCAGTATTTCTTGCTAGGCATACAATATTAGCTGTCCAAGCCTACAGTTCTTCCTCAGTGCTGCTAACAGAAAGGAACACTTTAGGATATGCATCTGACTTCAGAATATAAAAAGAAGTGAAGGAGAGTTCAATACAAGAGAAAAAAGGCCACTACTCTCAAAGGCAAAGTTGCAAACAGCAGCCATAAACCAGGGCACAGCATCTGGGGACTAGTCCAGCTGTCACTGAGTGCACAAGTGAGTTTTAAAACTGATTTTCATATGACATACTAGGTTCTTTGTTTTCTTTCATTTGGCAAAACCAGTGAAAATGTGGTAATTTGAGCTTCTAATAGAACAATAATCCAAGGAAATATTTAGAAGACTATTTTAATGTCTTATTTGTACATACAATATCACTCCACACAAACACTTGGAGGCAGATCTCCTATAATAAAACAATAATGAAAAACGACTGTAGTTCAATTTAAGAGATAAAAACCAAACCTGATGTCTAAAATATATTTGATATTTTTAAAAGAACCTATACAAACATGCATGAAATAATCAACTTAAAACTTCTGTACCTGTTGGATTTCCTTGTGTGTTGGCACAGGAGCATCAATGTAACCCTGGTGCCTGAACCAAGAGCAGATTGTCTGCAGAGACCGATAGGCACAGCCCCAGCCGCTGTCGTCAGTGCGATCCTGCAGGTAGTGGTGGTAACTGTACACACCCTGGACTGAGTACACCTGCACACAAAGGGGTAATGCCAGTCAGGCTGAGCACACCTGCACACAAAGGGGTAATGCCAATGGAGCTGATCACACCTGCACAGAAAGGGGTAATGCCAATGGAGCTGATCACACCTGCATCACTTTGCAGAGAAGTCATGTCACTTCTCCCTTGCACTGTAAAAGCTTTCAGTCAGGGGCTGCAGATCTTTGGAAGAATTGAAGGGCTGTTATTCACACATGATTACTCCTCCTGTTTTTGCCTCCTAAGCATCTCCTTTCATAGTCTTAGTTTCTTGTCCTGGTTCTGAGAAACTTTTTCAATCCATGCTAAAAGCATGTACGTCCTTCCCTGAGAAAATGCAATTTATCTGGGACAAATACAGCTAAAGCAATGCAGTTCTGTGCAGAGAAAGCCTCTTGCTTAGAAGGCCAGGTGAATTACTTTGCTTTCCCATCTACAGAATATTGACTATTTAAATTAGTTCTTTTCAGCACAAATTTTAAGTAACATAAAAAGTACTTTCTTACAAATTATTCAATTTCAGCTTACCGTGCCAGACTCTGTACCAGGTGAATTAAGGTGTAAATGTGGATTTCTGAGATACCCATCTTTATATGGTTCATCTGGAAAATGATAAGCATTTGCTCTCTTGAAATATGGTCTGTCACAAGGCAGATTGAATAACCCATGCAATTCCTATGTGTAAGTTTGAATAAAAATAAAGAGCACAATACAAATTTTTATTACAAGAAACATGGCATTGTAAGTAACAATGAAGAGATAAACAGTTTTAATAGCATAGTTTGGCAAATTATTATACTAAAAGCTGCTCAATTAAATGTTCAACATGTACATTTATTACTAGATCTCACCTCAAAAGGGAGCTCATGCAGCATTACCTCCTGTCCAAAAGGCCACTTTTACACAGCCCTGGTACATAATGCTGCTGCTGGAGCCCCACTGACAGCATCATGAATAACAAGGATCTTAGGAAATATGATACAATGCACCATAACAGAACAGGATGACAGTTTTATCTGGGCAGTAGCACAGGTAAGCTGACTGAATTATAATCTTAACTTACTGAAGGTGCACAAGTACCACATACTGGGATAAAGATACTGAGCTTATGGTTTAAGCAGATCAAGTCTATTTTTAAACCTTTTAAGCTCTGTTTACAGCACAGCAGCCACGTTTAAAGAGATATACTGTCTTACTTCCCAGGGCTTTAGAGGGAAGCAAACGATGAGATCATCTAAGATAATGTGTGTGACACAGGTTAATAGATTTCCTGCAGCTGACCCAACACTGACCCCAGCTACATTAGCTACTTGGCAATCAGTGGGGAAGAGTGAACAGAAGGCAGGGAGCAGGAAAGATTTCATGTGTGACCAATGCCCAAGGCAACTGCAATGAATAGAAGAGTTTTTATACACCCAGTAATGCTTTGTGTGGAAAAAGAAAATGAAGAACCCTCACAGCTTCTACCCCACTGAGGCAGCAGAAGATTCTTTCTCTGCTCTCAGTGCATCTGTGCTCTGTTATACAATACTGATATGCACAGTTACACCTGTTCTGATAACTTACTAGTTCCATCTGTATCTGCCAGGTACACATCTCAATCTGAAGGACTGCCACATCAGAACATTTTTGCACCTCATCCATATTCCTTTTTCCAGATGTGCCAACCCAAAAGGCAAAACCCAACCAAACAAAGCTACTGAGCTGTGAGCCACAAAGAGCAGCCCCCAGCAAACAAGCAAAAAACCCAACACCACACAACACCAAGGAAGAAACCAAAACAAACAAAACCCCCCCAACCCTAAACATTTCAGGGCATATGTTAAAGCCTGATAATAATAACACACTACAAGTAATCTGATATTCTACCATGGAAGCAGAGAAATTCCAAGAATACAGTAACTATAATTTAAATCAAATATGAATCCTATGTATATGCAGTTTCAATTGTACCCTTATAAAGATGAGATCTAGCACATTTTATTATAGTAACTTCTAACAAATCATGTTTCTACATTCAGTATACTACTTCAGTTAATAATAATTCAAAAAATCAGTATCTGTTAGCATTCATTGTACATTGGATAAATGAAAAGCTTTACTGCTGCTTCAATACAGCAATAATAATAATTATAATATAATAACAGTAATAATAATAACAAAATAATAATAAAAAATTAAAAAAATAAATTAAAAGATGAGGTTCCATTCATATTTGTTGGCTTTACCTTTCTGTAACTTTCCAGTTGATCATCCGAAATACCTGTAGGATATGAGATTGTTACAAGCTGATTTTTTCCTGGTAACATGAAGTGAAATTGTTCTGGTACCACAATTGATGTTCCCTTCATATATTTCATGATGCATCTTTCCATGTCAGTTAGTTGCCTGTGAATTGCCTTCACCAGGAGATTTTGTACACTGCAAAATATAGGGGAGAGTATTTCAAATGCAGAAGAGTGGTGGTGGATCATTTTATCTCATAGGTCTGATAGTTATACAATACTTGCATGCACAGTTACACCTGGTCTGATAAACTTACTACTTCCATGCTGCCACTCCAGAAACAAGGCAGAACCTCTCTTTGCATTACCCAAAGCATGTCTGCACACAGAAACTACTCCCTAGTGATTCAACCCTCCAAAGTGCAACTGCCCCAGTCTTGTGTCTTGTCTTACATCTCCAAATATATTTGGAGAATTTGCCAAAATAAGTTAGATATATGACTATATGGTTTGTTTGGGTTTTTTTACATTTTATTCATGCCATTTAGCATCCTTCAGAGTCAAATCCCATAGAAAAAAGCAAGGAAAAAAAAACAGGAAGACATCTGTCTGCAGGACCATTTATTATTTACACAGTTGAATCCATTAGATAAATACCATATGCTACTTCACTAAACTGATTTGATTAATAATCTAGCTTTATTTCATTTTTTAAAGGAAAAGAAGAAATGAAGCTTGAAAAAAAAAAAATTACAAGTTCAGGACACCACTTACTTTCCCCATGTTTCTTCTGGAGAAACAGACACAACAACATCAACTGGTAAAGTCATATTTATGTAGTGGTGTTCCTTATTTTCCCTTTCAATGACTGGAGCCAAAGCAGCTAATGAAGATGTCATTTCCAGCATGAGGTCTATGTTGACTATCTGCTGCTGCAGAGAATAGAGACAGCAGTAGTACAGCAACAACACAGGCACCAAGAAAGCACAATTTAAAACTGCAGATGCTGGGTATCAAACTCAGTAATTAAACACTTGGGTTATAAAAAAACACTGGTAATGTTAAGGACAAACTTTTGTAGATGGACTTCTGTGTTCATGGAGACTCTCAATGACTTTAGAAGGATTCTCTTAAGTCACATCAATGTCTGTTTGTGTACAGAAAAGCCTAGGGAGGGCAAATCTAAGGAATTCTAAATAGCTTGTCTGATGTAATTAACCAGTGTGGTGAGACACATACCGTATCTTGTAACTTCTTCTCCTTTTTTTTCCCAAGCTTCCATTTGGTCTCTTCATCCTGATCAAATCTGAAATATCAACAGAAAGCCATTTCAATAATATGAAATTAACCTAGTTAGAAACCACTAAAGAATTCAATGTACTCACTGTATAAATCGTTTTATCTCCTTGCAAGGAGATTGATCAGTCAGCTCCAGAACAGTGTTCACACCACTGTTAGGCCACACATAGACTGGACTGTGGCAAATTCTGAACACCAGAACATCTGAGGACAGTTTGTTTGCAAGGTCACTGAAAACATATCCTAATGCCTTCTTTGTTGATGCCTCTGAAACATAGTAAGAATCCAGTTAGCCTAGAAAACTCCTTCACTCCTGTTGTAGCTGTTGTATGTTTTGACTTGGTATAAAAACGTGGCTATGCCAACAAAACTGAGACAAGATCTCACTTAGTTGGTCTGTTTCAGCATCATATCTATCTAACAGAAGTGTCCTGTTCCTCCTGGATGCTGTCAGGTATGAAGAGCTGAATGAATTACAGAAGACCCACCTAAGCTGTAGTTGATTCTCACATCAGTAACTCTTAACCAAGCCTACACTTGCAAACAGGCTTGTGTGCACAGACTAACTTCTACATAGGGTTATGTTCAGTCTGTTGAGCAAATCCTAGAAAGACTCCACCCCAGTCATGTATTTCTGACTTCATATCATAATTCAGAAATAGAAAACAAAAACTTACAGAATTTTTGGAAAGGCAGGGCTTATTACACTCCAACTGCAGACCAAAGTTTGTCCAACAACAACAAATTTTGGCTCTTCCAGAGTTTGGGTTGACTTTTTAAGTTTCACCCACTTCTTGGAACCTGAACAGTTACTGGATATGGCAGCAACTTTTCNCTGCTGCTTCAATACAGCAATAATAATAATTATAATATAATAACAGTAATAATAATAACAAAATAATAATAAAAAATTAAAAAAATAAATTAAAAGATGAGGTTCCATTCATATTTGTTGGCTTTACCTTTCTGTAACTTTCCAGTTGATCATCCGAAATACCTGTAGGATATGAGATTGTTACAAGCTGATTTTTTCCTGGTAACATGAAGTGAAATTGTTCTGGTACCACAATTGATGTTCCCTTCATATATTTCATGATGCATCTTTCCATGTCAGTTAGTTGCCTGTGAATTGCCTTCACCAGGAGATTTTGTACACTGCAAAATATAGGGGAGAGTATTTCAAATGCAGAAGAGTGGTGGTGGATCATTTTATCTCATAGGTCTGATAGTTATACAATACTTGCATGCAC
Organism: Ceyx cyanopectus; assembly: GCA_013401355.1. Classification (NCBI taxonomy): domain Eukaryota; kingdom Metazoa; phylum Chordata; class Aves; order Coraciiformes; family Alcedinidae; genus Ceyx; species Ceyx cyanopectus. The sequence continues at coordinate 17,358 of VYZU01021438.1, read as the reverse complement.
AGTTACACCTGGTCTGATAAACTTACTACTTCCATGCTGCCACTCCAGAAACAAGGCAGAACCTCTCTTTGCATTACCCAAAGCATGTCTGCACACAGAAACTACTCCCTAGTGATTCAACCCTCCAAAGTGCAACTGCCCCAGTCTTGTGTCTTGTCTTACATCTCCAAATATATTTGGAGAATTTGCCAAAATAAGTTAGATATATGACTATATGGTTTGTTTGGGTTTTTTTACATTTTATTCATGCCATTTAGCATCCTTCAGAGTCAAATCCCATAGAAAAAAGCAAGGAAAAAAAAACAGGAAGACATCTGTCTGCAGGACCATTTATTATTTACACAGTTGAATCCATTAGATAAATACCATATGCTACTTCACTAAACTGATTTGATTAATAATCTAGCTTTATTTCATTTTTTAAAGGAAAAGAAGAAATGAAGCTTGAAAAAAAAAAAATTACAAGTTCAGGACACCACTTACTTTCCCCATGTTTCTTCTGGAGAAACAGACACAACAACATCAACTGGTAAAGTCATATTTATGTAGTGGTGTTCCTTATTTTCCCTTTCAATGACTGGAGCCAAAGCAGCTAATGAAGATGTCATTTCCAGCATGAGGTCTATGTTGACTATCTGCTGCTGCAGAGAATAGAGACAGCAGTAGTACAGCAACAACACAGGCACCAAGAAAGCACAATTTAAAACTGCAGATGCTGGGTATCAAACTCAGTAATTAAACACTTGGGTTATAAAAAAACACTGGTAATGTTAAGGACAAACTTTTGTAGATGGACTTCTGTGTTCATGGAGACTCTCAATGACTTTAGAAGGATTCTCTTAAGTCACATCAATGTCTGTTTGTGTACAGAAAAGCCTAGGGAGGGCAAATCTAAGGAATTCTAAATAGCTTGTCTGATGTAATTAACCAGTGTGGTGAGACACATACCGTATCTTGTAACTTCTTCTCCTTTTTTTTCCCAAGCTTCCATTTGGTCTCTTCATCCTGATCAAATCTGAAATATCAACAGAAAGCCATTTCAATAATATGAAATTAACCTAGTTAGAAACCACTAAAGAATTCAATGTACTCACTGTATAAATCGTTTTATCTCCTTGCAAGGAGATTGATCAGTCAGCTCCAGAACAGTGTTCACACCACTGTTAGGCCACACATAGACTGGACTGTGGCAAATTCTGAACACCAGAACATCTGAGGACAGTTTGTTTGCAAGGTCACTGAAAACATATCCTAATGCCTTCTTTGTTGATGCCTCTGAAACATAGTAAGAATCCAGTTAGCCTAGAAAACTCCTTCACTCCTGTTGTAGCTGTTGTATGTTTTGACTTGGTATAAAAACGTGGCTATGCCAACAAAACTGAGACAAGATCTCACTTAGTTGGTCTGTTTCAGCATCATATCTATCTAACAGAAGTGTCCTGTTCCTCCTGGATGCTGTCAGGTATGAAGAGCTGAATGAATTACAGAAGACCCACCTAAGCTGTAGTTGATTCTCACATCAGTAACTCTTAACCAAGCCTACACTTGCAAACAGGCTTGTGTGCACAGACTAACTTCTACATAGGGTTATGTTCAGTCTGTTGAGCAAATCCTAGAAAGACTCCACCCCAGTCATGTATTTCTGACTTCATATCATAATTCAGAAATAGAAAACAAAAACTTACAGAATTTTTGGAAAGGCAGGGCTTATTACACTCCAACTGCAGACCAAAGTTTGTCCAACAACAACAAATTTTGGCTCTTCCAGAGTTTGGGTTGACTTTTTAAGTTTCACCCACTTCTTGGAACCTGAACAGTTACTGGATATGGCAGCAACTTTTCCACATTACCAGCATTGTTTTCCTCACCATGGAGCTTAAAAAACATTACTTAAAATGCAACAAGTTATGCAAAGCCTAATAAGCTACCAAAGACTATTGCAGTTATTTAACACATTCAACTTAGTTTTGGCCACTATTAGTTGACTTCTGCACTAGAAGGCTGTAAAATCTACAGTATTAGAAAAATCAAACCAAGGAGCAGTCTGGCACATCCACACTAGCAGGTGTGAACACCATGCTGTATGGGAGCACTTAACATCTGGTGAAATGCCAAGAAACTAAACATCAGTATAGTTAATAGTTAATTAATAAAAGGTTATTTATATAGATGTTAACAAGTCTATTAACAGTCTTACACGCACCATCAGTAGTTGCCAGCTGAAATGCAAGATCCAAGCCTCCTCTTACTCTAAAGAGTATGTCCATGGCTTCTAGAATTACCTGAGGAGAAAAAAGATGGAAAGGAACAGCTATTTCAAGATGCTTTGTCTCAAGTTAGAACTGACATCACACCACAGTGTGCAAGCATAGGGAAAATGTCTGCAGCTGCTCTGGGTACACAAAGGGCCTGAATGAACAGGGAAGGGAGTGGCACAGCAGCAGGTACCTGCTGGAGACCAGACCACACCAGTACTGCCACCAGTAACAGTCCCTAACTCTCCCAAGTTACAAAGTCTTCCTTCTATATTTTTACTATTTAGAAATATTCTAGGTAAAATGTAATTGTTTCTTTTGTTTCAGTCTGAACATCTTAGGATGACTTTCCATCTTAGGAGTCTTCTTCAAGTCAAACAAGGACTGCTCTGAGCTTCAGTCCAGAAAGGTAATCAAGCACATCTAAGTGTGCAGTCATTCTGGTTAGGAAATCATAGCTGCAGGGATATTACAAAAGCCATCAAGGAGGGGGCACACACACAACCTCTAGATCCTAGTCTGAGTTTCACATCTGACAGAAGAGCTGCTTACTCTGGCACAGAGGGCAACAGCTTTTCCTTTCCCATTGCAGAGTCCCTGCTGGGTGTCCCTACAACTGCTCGCTGACATGAACTTCATCAGAGAACTCACTCCAGTGGAAACCCACCCTGTAACAGACAGTGCCATCCCAGAAATGTGGGGATCCCTCAGTCTAACAGCCCACAGAAATGCACATTTACACACTTCACAGCCTTAATCACTCAAAAAAAAAATGAGCAAGCATCTCTGGAAAGACTTATCACACAATTGTTTGCTTACCAAGTATGGGAGCCTTACAGCTGCAATGAAATAAATACTAAATTTACTCATTAAGTAAAAGAGAACAGAACTGTTTCTCTTCCCATTAAAGTTATTCTAAGCAGAAATATAAATGTAAAAAGAATTATATAATTATAGAAATATAAAAATATATACATACATATAAAAACAATCTATTAAAATAATATATAAAAATATAGCTATGCCTGAGGAAAATATGAGCATGTCCATGTTTAGTTTGGAGTAAAGGAATTTCATCTTTCCCTATCACTGGAATAGCAAAGTTTATGTAAGAAAAGAAGAAAAAAAAAGCAGCTAAATTGCAATGTCTAACATTTGGCTCCTGAACTATTTTAGGTACCACAGTTATCCACATTAAAACGGTCTTGGAATGTGGGATGAAAAAGCGCCACCGTGAGAAAAAAAAAGGTTACCCGGGCTGATGTGAAAGATGCTTTTATCTGAATTACTCGAACACGGGAATAAGCGAGCAGAGCTCTGCGGGAGGGGTCGGAGAGGAGCTGCCCTTTCGGCAGCGGCTCACGGCGGGTGGCGAGGGCTGCGCTCGAGTCCCCGAGGACAGCCCCGCGGGCCGAGCCGCGCAGGGTGCCCGGGGGAAGGGCTGCGGGGGCGGGGGGAACGGGCAGCGCCGGGCGCCTGACGCAACCCGGGCCCCGCAGAAAGGGCCCCGCCACCCCGAGACGCTTCTGCGGGGCCGGAGGCCCCAAACGCCGCCGCGCAAAGCCCTCCCGGGAGCGGGCGGGCGGAGAGAGCGGCCCCCAGCCCGCACCGCTCGCCACCGCGCGGGGCAGCGCCGCACAAAGTCACCCGCCGGCTGCAGGGTAGGGGGGCCTGCGGGGCAAGGCTCCGGTTCCCCTGCTAGCACAGCCGAGCCCTCCCGTCCCNGGCGCGCTCACCGCGTCCGTCAGCGCCGCTGCGGGGGCCGAGCCCGCAGCCTCCCCGCCAGCGCACGCGCACTCCGGCCGAGGGGCGGTGCCGCGCGGGCGGGAGCGGCGGCCACGTCACGGTCATTGCCTCGCGTCAGGGTCATTGCCTCGCGTCAGGGTCATTGCCCCGCGTCACGGCCACTGCCTCGCGTCACGGCCGTTGCCCCGCGTCACGGCCGTTGCCCCGCCTCCCGGTCACCAAGCAGGTGGATCTCGCCCCGGTTGCCGGCCGGGCTTTCCCGCCTCTCGGACAACCGGCGCTGAGGAAGGGCGGGCGGTGGCCCCGGGCGCTTAGAAGCCGCCGTAGCGCGACTCGCCTGCGGCCGCGGCCTCTTGTGACGGAGCGGCGCCAGAAAGCGGAGCTCCCTTTAGCGTGGCCACCAGCCGCGGCTGCTCGTTGTCAGGGCTCTGTGGCTAATCGCAGCTTCCCACTCGCCTTGCCAAGCGCTCGGAAGAGGCTGGGGAGCCCGGCTTGGCTGCCGCACTGCCCGGCTGCCTCCGCACCGCACTAATCCCTCATCGACGGTCTGTGCTTTACACTGGAAAGTTTGGTTCCAGGTCTGTTGTTTTCGATAAGTTACTCCTACCCTGCTCAGTAATGCCAGCTAGCTGCACAACAGCCGGCCTTTGGTCACAGGGGTTCGTTTTTCTGTCACCTTCTCTTTGGGTGCTGTGTGTTGTCTGCACTGTGGTTCCTTACCCGGCGTCTAGACCTACCAATAACCCAAAGACCAGCTCTTCCCCAGGTAAACTCGGTGCAGGTGGGTTTTACACCGTGGGAACCTCTCTGCATTGCAAAAAAAGAAAGCCAAACAAACAAAAAATAGCTTCAAACTTCTTAAAATTTTCACACACTGTCCATCCTGTGTGCTGAGCATAAGCAAAATGTGAGCAGCCCCTCTATTGTTATGCAGTGTTCCAGCAGATTATTTTTCACATGAAAATCTGTATTGTTCCATGTGCTTTCACTGCTGTGCTGCTGCAGAGTTTTTACTATGCAGCACGTGTGATACTAATCTCTCAGAGTTTGCTGCTGCCTGAGATATTTTCATTCCTATTTTCCATCTTGCCCTTGGCCCCAGAATTAATACCAACATGGGGTTTGATCTACATTGTCTTTAATCTGTATTCTACAGTAATATATTAACTTCTCTGCTCTCTTGCAAGTGGCATGGACATAGATACTTCAGCTGTTTGCATATCCTTGTTTATTTTTAATTCTTACATTTCATGACTGTCAAGAAATAGCTTTCCTAATATATTAACCATTTTCTTCCACATTAATAGCCATTCCTGGTGATCTTACCAAATATATATATATATTATCTTCCTCATCAAGGTGTTTCTTTAGCTGGTTCTGATTCCCATCTCTACTAGTTTTCTCTCTGGGAATCAGATCCCTGATAATCCCAGTGCTCAACCTGCTCTCTATTCAAGTCCTTACAATGGTTGAATTAGGACTTTTCCTTAGTTCTCTCAGGTCCAATGAGGGTGATGATGATGAAAAATAAAACCATTTGTATTAAAAGACAGAATAAATTTGAGACATTTACCCTGAACAGGTTTTGGGTTAGATAGAGGGCTTCCAAAATTCTACTTTTATGTTTTACTCCAGGTTTGTTTGTACACTGACCATTATTAAAAAGTGATTGCAAACCATTGCTATAGATAACCTACAAGATGAAGAAGTGGCTGGTCATCATGTTTTGTTACTAGCTGGTAATGCCACCAGAACCTCTCATTTTAGTACTCTGAAGAGATCTGTTGTAAATTCAGTAAGTTTCACCAGTTGTATTACAAATATACTTGATTTTCTCTCTGCTTGTGTTTTAATTTTATTTAATGTAGGAGATATACTGGGCTCTAAGTCCCATACAGCCCATTTCTACTATGGGCACTAAAGCTGTCAATCATATTTGTAGATTGCTTACTTCAGATTAAATTTACTGCTCATATGTTTCATAAAAACTTCTAGCACGTCAACTTTTTGTTTACAGGTGTGGACTGCTTATAGCCTTTTTCAGTAGAACAAATAAAAAAAGGACACTTCAACCTTTCTAGAGCAGTGCACTGTCCTACAGATACAGCCATGCATGCAGAAAAGAAAAATGATATGGAGAGGATTGGCCTCTTCAGTGAGATGAGTTATATTACCATTGGAGATAAATATGTATCACATTATATGCGTAAGTACATTTAATTTTTATCACTGCTTCATGATAGGGACCACCTCCAGTGTCCACCTACTTTCAGAATCACAGTTTTCCAACATACTAGGTTGTGTCTTTTTTTCTTTGTTTTTGTTTGAGGGATCTGATTTTTGATGCATATTCTTTGCTCAGGTCTGAATTATTAAGAGAAAGGCCTGATGTGTTGGAATGAGTATTTTGAAGAAAGGAGAAATACAATAAAGCTGAAAAACCTTTATGCATAATAGCCTGATGAAATCTTTTAGTGTGGACATTCTTTTTAACATTAATTATTTTCAAGTTACCAGTATTTTCCTGCTTTTGTGAAAATCAATAGTGTTTTCTGTGTGCTGTTTCAGCAGGCTCTCTGTTACTGACACACTATTTTTTACATTAGTGTTACTTTTTTTCTGATCTGACTCACATTTGTGAGATTCCTCCATCTGTCTTTTTAAAGAATATTGTCCTTTTCTTGTTTAATGGGAATACTCCCTGGGAATGTAATAGGTTACAGAGGTTAACCTGCAGTAGCTGCTTTGATGCAATATTGCCAAGTAATCCTGGCTTCTCAACAGAGGTTTCTGCTGGGGTGGTGTCAGTGATGAATGTGCTCACCAGAACCCCAGCTGCGGAGCATTCAAAACCCAACTGGAGGCTCATCAGCTATTCTACCTTGTCTGTAATCAGTGGGAGAGAGAGAGATGCTCCTCTGAAGTATTACTTGTAGTGTATAAATAGGTATCTGCTCTAGCTCTGAAGTTTGGAGTAACCCACCTGTCTCCATTACCTGTAAAGCAGGTGCACTGGTTAGAAAACTAAAACTAGGTGCTGTGAATACCTTCTCATAGCATTTTGTTCTTTCAGGCACTACCATTTACATGTTTGATTTAGAAATTAAATGCTCTGTAGTACATTCTTTTAGCTATCCAGACCCAGACCTTACTTTCTGACGTAGCCTAAGAGCTAACATCAGTTACTGACAGTGCTTGCTTTTTTGAAGGCCCTTTTAACGAAGCTGCAAGCAAGAACAAACAGATGTTATCTGGAGGCAGCAAAAGTCTGTCAGCTCTGCAGGCAGGTTATTTTGACCCCAAGTTTGCCAGGGTTTTTGATGGTGAAGCCTACTCAGACCCTGTCTGGCTGAGGAGACGACACAGATTGGCAGAGGCAAAGAAAAATCTGGGCAAAGCTTTCCGTCCCAGTAATGGATTCAAGCTGCCGTGAGTCTTCTGAAAGTGTTTGCAATTGACCTTCTGCTTTTGTATTTTTTTTCTTTTCTGTGTGCTAAAGATCATTTTCACAACTTATTTCTTATAAAGCCTGTAGTGAGAATACAAGAATGATGTTTTATACAGTGTAGTGTTCATTACTGAGCAAAGAGTTTTGAGCAGCAACAAGAGAAGGCTGAGTATAGTGAGTAACCAGCTCCTGATGCTTGCTCATTACTGTTTTTTCTTTCTGTAAGCAGTTTTTCCTCAGTCTTTACTGACAACCTCTCTCCCAGCACCTCCCAGGTTAAACTGCAAGGTGTGGACCAGGATGGTGAAGTCCCCCCTCACTGTATGTGAATATCAGGTTCGTGGCCACCTGAGGAACCTGAACATACAGAAGTCCATGGGACCTGATGAGATTCATCCCAGAGTCCTGAAAGAATTGGCTGATGTAGTTGCCAAGCCACTTGCCATAATATTTGAGAGAGATAATATCAGATAAGGCTCTGGGGAGACCTACTAGTGACCCTCCAGTGCCTGAAGGGGCTCCAGGAAGGCTCTGAGCCAGCTCAGCTCTCCTGGCCTTTGCCTCTCCCAGCCTAAGCTACTGGATGCCTTGAAAGTGCTGATGGCCTGCAGACCATGATGTGCCTATGACTGTGCCAGCAAAGCCAGGACAGTGTCATATAACTGCTATTGTTCACATGCAAATAACAAATAGAGCCTGGTTACTCATAACTATGCAATTGTGTTTTATTCTTGTGGCTGCAAGAAGAGACAGGAAGATTCAGTCTGTGTACAGGGCTTAGATCTTACAGTCTCATGGTTATATTTAGTTTTATCTTTCAGCAGCTTTGTCTTTCCAAAGTTTGGAGAGTAACCTCTAGTTTATTTTGTATACATAGAATCATAGAATGCATTGGGTTGGAAAGGACCTCTAAAGGGCATCTAGTCCATCCCCCCTGCAGTGAGCAGGGACATCCTCAACTAGATCATGTTGCTCAGAGCCTCATCAAGCTTGGATAGATATTTCTGTATTTTAGGGTGTAAGCATTAGCTATGTTCTGTTGTGTGTTACAGGAACATCTTAGCTTTTAACAGGAATGTAAGACATTGTGTGTAGGCTTTCTGTTGGATGTGTGGGCTTTTTATATGTCAGGAACAAAATAACAGAGAACATGCAAAGAAATTAAAGGCTCTGGCTTCAGCCCCATCTTCAGAATATGACATCTTTGCACCCTTTGCATTTGCAGCCAACAGCAAATGTGGCTCCAATATAAAGATTCCCAACTGAATTCCTAATTATGTCAGTAGTCATTAATGACGCTTTTAAGTAAGAACTCATTGAGATATATTTCTCTCCCACAAGAATTACAAAGAGAACAGGCAAAGCAGATGATCTCAGCTGTCTTGAGTAGCTGACATATCTCATGTGGTAGCCCCCATTCATTTTTTTCCATTCTCTTTTGGGGTATGGAGGCAGAGAGTTGGTTGGTTGGTTTTGTTTTGGACCACTGTAGCTGCAGATTAGTGGACCTAATTGCCTTTCAGCTATATAGTAGACCCATGGACAGGATATATGATCTGGTATTATATTTTAACTCTTGAGATGTAGATATTGTTTGGGTTTTCTATTTGCTGTGTTTTAACACACGAAATATGGAAAGCCTTAAATATTTGCAAAACATTAATGTGTTCATTTGATATTTTTAGATGTGGACTTGGCAGCTATTATGGAACCATAGGAGGCTCATATGCACACTTCAGTTCACAATGTAGAGCCAAAGGAAAATACATTCCTCCTGGAAAGAATTTTTATACCAATCCAGGAAAGAAAGGAACAGGATATGGGTAACTTCAAAATATTGCTTCTTGTATTTTGTTAAATGTTTATTGAGTTTTGAACACTGAAGTAATTAATTTATTTTTTTTTTACAGTTACCCAAACCTAACTATAGGTGACAAATATCCATACAAACCTGATGACTATGATGCACCCAGAAAACTTGCAAAGGTGAAAACATTTGTCTTTATTATGTATTAGTGTTATGATTACTTACTGCAGTTTACGTGATCTTTTTATTCCTTGTGATGCTTTCTTTAGCTTGAAATCACTAAAGTTTCTTTACAAAATGGAGGAAGGACAACAAATTAATGACCATCTTGTATGTATTGTTCATATATTGCTTTTTCTTTGAGACATCTGTCAGTATCCCACAGAAATTACCATTCAGGATTTGACCTTAATTTTTTATTTGGAGACTTTAAGCTACAATGCAGTAATGACCAAACAATGCCAATAGCAAGAACAATATGAGCTGTTGTCAGAAGAATAGGACTTCATTGTCCTAGGTATTATATATAAAAAAAAATCCTGTTTCTTTTTTCATATAAGTTCTTAAATCTAAGAAAACTTGTAAATTTGCTTGTGCTGATTTTAGTTGTTCCTAATGTTTTAACCTTTTTTATTTTAAAATGGAAATTGGGAAGAATAGTCATAGAATCATAGAATGTTTAGGGCTGGAAGGGACCTCCAAAGGGCATCTAGTGCAGCCCCCCTGCAGGGAGCAGGGACACTCTCAACTAGACCAGGCTGCTCAGAGCCTTGGCCAACCTCACCCTTACCACTCGTCCTTTCACTCCAGGCCCTTGGAAACAGCCCCTCTGCAGCCTTCCTGGAGCCCCTGCAGGCACTGGCAGGTGCTCTAAGGTCTCCCCAGAGCCTTCTCTTCTCCAGGCTGAACAAGCCCAGCTCCTTCAGCCTGTTCCCACAGCAGAGCTGTTCCAGCCCCTGAGCATCTCTGTGGCCTCCTCTGGCCCTGCTCCAGCAGCTCCATGTCTCTCCTGTGCTGAGGGCTCCAGAACTGGCTGCAGTACTCCAGGGGAGGTGTGAGCAGAGCAGAGCAGAGGGGCAGAATCCCCTCTCTCCAGCTGCTGCCCACACTTCTCTTGCTGCAGCCCAGGCTGCCATTGGCCTTCTTGGCTGCCAGTGCCCACTGCTGGCTCATGGCCAGCTTCTCAGCCACCAACACCCCCAAGGCCTTTTCTGCAGAGCTGCTTTCCAGCCCCTCATCCCCCAGCCTGGATGGACAGTGAGGGTTGTTCCCACCCAGGTGCAGGACTCTGCACTTAGTCTTGTTGAACCTCATGAGGTTCCCCTGGGCCACCTCTCCAGCCTGTCCTGTCACCATCTCCCATGATGCAAAGGAGGAATTCCTAGAGCAAGTACATGCAAGTATATATACACTATACAATATAGTTAGACACATCTTAAATGCACACTGCTTTCCTGACACTTACCTACCATATTTTCATGGTGATGGATGTGCTTCATAGTCAGTAAATCTGTGTTCCATTATACAGGGTGGTTATATAAAATAGCTTGATGATCAAACAAAAGCAAAGACAATAAGAGTGACCATTCTCCAAGTCTAAATTTAAATGCTTCCATTTTTCTCTTAGAGTAAGAGATAATAAAAATCTTCAAGATAATGTCTTTCCAATGATTTGTTTTTCAGAAAGAGCGAGAGGAACATAAACGGTTGATTAAAGGAGGGCCTTTTAAGTTAAATCTATATCCCCAGGATTATTTTGAAAAGAATCCTTATTTATTTGAGGGACGTTTGCCACCATTGAAAAAAGCACCTCCAAAGAAGCCACTTGAAAAACCTTTCAAACCAAGTTCTCCTGCTAAAAAGGTTAGTTTGCCTTAGTTACTGGAGACAAAAGATGAATATTCAGATATTTCCTGTTAAAAGCATTGCTTGCTGTACATAAGATAGAAAGAAATGTTTGCTCTTGCTATTAATTTCTGATTTTTCTTACAAAATATATGATTCCAATTACTTTATTTTCAAGCTACAAAGCAATGAAGTCTTGTTTGACCCAGCAACAACAGGTAACCAGTTTCAAGTAACCTAAAAGGTGTTTAAAATCTGCATAGTGCTGTTAACATCCAGTTAATTGAGTGCATATACCATGAAAAGGTAGAAAGCAGGTGATGCAGTGTATGACAGTAAGACTAGAATACTGTATCAAAAATTAAATGCTTTCCTATTTTTACTATGAGTCAGTCATATAATTTTTGAGCCTGCTACTCTCACCCTATATAAACAGACATCTGAGAATTCCTAGAAGTGGCATGGGAATGGATAACTGGAAGGAGCAGAAAAACTCAATTTAGTCCTTCTGCTCAGGGCAGGTCTGTGGAATACAGTCAGTTATCTGTTGTTTGTGCACCAATAGACACAAATTTGGAATCCACTTGAGAATTTGCCAACTCTTTTGTAGTTGGGAGGAAATGAGGAAAAGGATGGGAATAAATAACATGGAAGATATTAGGTGGCATAAGAAATAAAGCCTGGAGTTAGTATGAAGGAGCACTTCAGTAGTGCCAGTTGCTTACTGGCAGTATTTCTTAAAAACTAAATGGGTGTTTTCCCATTCCACAAAGCACTCCATTCTGATGTTTAGGGTTTTTTTGAGATGAGATACTAATTTTATGCCATTCACCTTAGGCTAAACCTTAATTTCACATTGAAATGGGTTTAGAATACATAAATATCTGTCTCTTAAATGACTCCAGATACCTAAGACAGTAAAACCTTTTGAATCTTTTCCACTCATCAGCTTTTCATTTTGGAGTTCCATTGTCAGTCATTTAACACTGTGCTCTGCTAACCACTGCTTTCCTATCAGTATGCCCTTTGTCCTAAAATTGACATGGATCCACCTGAGGGAGATGATAATAGCAAGGAAAATATAACCATTCAGAAAGCTTATTAATAACAATGGCCAAACCCTGCTGTATGTAACAATTCCCACACCTGGACTGGACAAAGAGGTAGTAAAGTAATAGTAAAATATTGTGGCAAAAAAAAAAAGGAATTCACTAAGTTAGTTCATTTTAGCGAGTTATTTTTACTTTTTCTGTCACATTTTAAAGATCCTTTCCTCAAAATTCAGATTTATGAAAGAATACTTAAAATTTATCAAAATAAAGAATGAAATTTTCTTTAAAGTTTCCACTGCACATTTAAGGAATAGTTGGGTTTTGATGCAGTCTGCTATCCCGTGTTCTTTCTTGGTTTTTTTCATGAAAAATATCTTAACTATATTGTAGATTGTCATTTTGAGAAGTTCTTTTTGATTTTTTTTCCAGCCAGGGGGCATGAAAGGAGGCACATTTGATCGTTACCCAAGCCATTCTGTCGACCCTTATGTGATTAAAAAACCTGATGATGTCACAACCAATAAAAATAAAAAGATTTTTCTTCCTCCTCCTGGACCAAAAAGCAGGCCTGTTAGCAGCATAGTAGCTTTAAATGTCAAAAGGTGAGCTTCATTCATTTGAGTTTGTGTTTCCTGTACACTGTCTACCAAAAGTCATTAGTGCAGCTGTTCATGAGTATTAAAATAATTGAATAAGTCACAGAATCATTCAGGCTGGAAAAGCCCCTTGGGATCATCAAGTCCATCCAACTCTGCAAAGTTCACCTCTAAACCATGTCCCTCAGCACCACATCCAAACACTCCTTAAACACATCCAGGGATGGGGACTCAACCCTCTCCCTGGGCAGCCTGTGCCAGTGTCTGAGCACTCTTTCAGGGAAAAAAATTTCCCTACTGCCCAGTCTGAACCTCCCCTGGTGCAGCCTGGATCCATTCCCTCTTGTTCTGTCACTAATTGCCTGTGAGCAGAGACCAGCACCAACCTCTCTGCAGTGTCCTTCCAGGGAGATGTAGAGAGTGATGAATGAATGAATGAATGAATGAATGAATGAATGAATGAATGAATGAATGAATGATTTACAAAAGGATACTGTTTGACTTTCAAATTTTATTCCTCACCTGTAAATTCAGGTTATTCTATAAGGCTTTATGTATCACAGAGACTTTCAAAATCTGAACAATTATTTATTTTTTAAATTCTTTTTTGACTTGATAAAGGTAAAAAGACTGGAAAGGTTCCAGTTAAGGACAAAACCTGTTGGGTTTTTGTTGTTTTCCCTTGTTTATGGAATAAATTTGGCTCCCTCTGCTGGCAAACATAGTCTTAGATACTCTGTTAGTGAAGCATTTGAAATACATAGCACTCAAATTGGATTCCTAACTACAAACTTATCACTGTGCAATGCTGGAAGAGATTTATAGTATCCAGTCTGTGTATATAGGTAGATATGCAGGTAATGCTTTATTTTTTTTATTTTCCTAAGCTATAGTAATTACATTTAAACAAATTTATTTTCTGTTTTGGGTTCAGTTGTAATTTAAGCTGAAAATCAAGACTGTTGTTTAGAATTTGTTAGAGACATCACTTTCAACTGCAGACTTCTAAGATTGCACGAAGAACAGTTAAGGATATTATTTTGCTTACTGAATGAGTAACATGGAATATTTTAGAAATAGCTGATTAAAATTTGTAAAAAGTGTTTAGATGAATCTAGTTCACATTTCTGATTTGGCTTTTATTGTATCATATGTGAAGTCTGAGAAATAAATTCATCTCCCTTATTCACCCAGTGCTGTTCTGTTTATTCCTTTGTGTAATCACTTTTTAAGTTGCAGTCATAGTTTTTATTTTACAGTTGTTATTTACACTGTCAAGGCAGAACCAGAAGCTACATATTGCTCCACATTGCTTTTCATTACTAATGGAAAGTAGGAATGAATTGAAGCTTTTTGGTACACTGAAAAGTGTGGTAACTACCAACACTGCTGTATAACCTTCCATGTATACACTGGTGTTTTTAAACTAGTGACAATAGTGCTATATTGGACTGAGTAGTCTTCTTATCAGTGTAATTGTATTATTGTCTTAGCAGCAGAATGAAATTTAGGCACCCAATTGAAATGTTTTTATTGGAAAAAGAACCCTGATCCAGGTTTCAGAATGGAAAGGTGGTGACTGATTATGAAATTATCACTGCAGGCTCACAGATAATTATGGGAGACTCATTAAAAATATTTGTAAAGAGAAAATTTTCCCATATCTAACAGAAATTACACAGAGATAAATGAAAACTAGTATTTCAAATTTTCTACTACTATTTCCCTCCTAAGAATTTAAAAGAATGTATTTATTTTAGGTTAATTGTTCCTAGGTGCTACAGAATGAGAATTGTGAACTGTATTTATTATAGGTAGGAAGCTCATAGATTTTAAGAAATGTGATAAGACATTTTTCAAAGAATCTGCTTCCCCATCTCATGACAGTTCTTTACTTTCCAATGAAAAGCTGATGTTCTGATATCTGAAAAAGAATCCTTTAACTGGATTTGTTACTGTAGATTCTTGCTCTCATGCAGAGCTCTATTGAAATAAATGTGACTTCACAAGGATCAGAGTCATTACATGCAGTTAGAGGACTGAGTTACCACAGTTTTCCAGTTTTACCAAACACTCTTGTAATTTGTACAGTGATATTCTATAAAGATCTAATAAGTTTTTCTTTGTTTACATTTCAGGTCATTAAATATAAAGAACTACAAGACCACAGAGCTGTCATCTTATTAGGTATAAAAAGTGAAATGAAGGGTACAGTTTTTAGGTGCTGTAAACAGTTGACAAAGCAAATAAAAAAGTGACAATTGTAGGGCAATCCAGTCTGTTTAATATTGAGAATACAATCTTGTGTTTCTAAATATAAAGCTATAATAATTAAAGGTAATTTATTTAAAATCCAAGGTTGTATTTTAATATACATTTCCATCTTATTGCTTAACTGGACTTTAAAAATGTGCTTTCAGAAAACATACCTTCTGATGAGTAATTTGGGTTGTTAACTATATATTGCAGTGGAAGAAAGTCAATATATTTTGAAGTGAGTATCAGTGTATGCATTAACTAAGTGATATAGATATTATATAGATATTCCACTGGATTCCAGTAACTGTGTTAAGTTTTATGGTTGTATCTCCACATGCACATATAGACTTTAAGAGATCTTGTAGTAAGTTAGGGGGAATCTAATTAAGTCACTGTTTACAACATATTGACCTTGTTAATTTAAAATTGGCTAGTGATTGTGTTGCAAAACATCAGCCTTTTGATCTACCTCTCACCATTAATAAATGGTGATTTGCTGCTAAATCATAACCATGTCTGAATTTCCCCCTACAAATCCTGCTGTTTCCTAACAATTCTTCTGAATTTTCAGACTTTTCAGTTGCTACAGTTATGAAAAATCCTGTATAGAATGTTTATATTAATTTACAGCTCTTTTTATACCCTTTTAACTTCATGGCAAGTGGACAGAAGCCAGCCACTCCCTGGGGTGATTGGCTGGGGTGCCACAGCACCCACAGTCAGAGCATCTCTCTACTGTTTTACTAACAAATGCCAGCAAGGTCACAGCTGGTGGGAACCTTTTTGATCCCACAGGAAGGGAAATTCCATGCAGTAGTATTTTAACACCCACACTGTTCTTGTTGCCAAAGCCACTTATCAATCAAGACTGGAACAGTACCTCTGCCAATGCCATTTACCCATTTGTGAAGGCACAAAATACCATGTCAGTTTCCTAAATTAAATATATTTCCCGAAGTGGAGAGATGATTTAAGAAGACCATAGTTTGTCTTTGCTTTTTTCATGCCAGTTCCTATGAAATAAAGGCAAACTAGACTTCACAATAAATGTAGACAGAAAAAGTAGGGTTTATACTGCATTTTGTACTAAAGGGACAAAATCTATTCCTTGTCCTCATTTCTCATTTTCATCTTCTGCCTCTTTGCCCTATATGCTTGACATTGCATTCCATGACCACTGATGATAATCCAAAGTAATTTGGGGAAGATCACATTACAGTTTTACCCATGCAGAGAAAACTGAATTTTAATCACAGTGGGTGTCAGAAAATAGTATATGTAATTATGGCTAAAAAGTCTCAGGGAGAAGATAGCAGTTTATTGGTTGTTTTGTTGTTCATTTGTGTTTTTTTTCAGTCCAGAATACTCCTTGGATTGTTTTCCAAAAAACTCTCAAAAACTAAGGCTCAGCTACAGAAAAACTTTTTTGTAGGTAAAATTTATTAAACATACCAGAGATGGATTCCTTGGTGTGCAAATCATCAGAATCTTGTCTGAACTATATAGAAGAGTTTTCCTTTCTAATGTATTTTTACTTAGTATCTATTTTAGACTGTACTTGCAAAAGATTAAGGTTGCTTACAGAAAACCAAAATATAGAAGTATTTAGTGTTCCAAAAATATCCTGTTCCTCGATAAGTTCTTAGAACTTCTTTATTTGTCTTTCTCATTGTATTTTAAGAGCACTTGTATTCTGCTTTTACCA
This sequence comes from Ceyx cyanopectus, assembly GCA_013401355.1. Classification (NCBI taxonomy): domain Eukaryota; kingdom Metazoa; phylum Chordata; class Aves; order Coraciiformes; family Alcedinidae; genus Ceyx; species Ceyx cyanopectus. The sequence goes on along the minus strand of VYZU01021438.1, from coordinate 645 downwards.
AGTTAGTACTTTCTCCAGGGTCTGCTGCTGAAAAGTCTGAAATGATTCCAGCTGTTGTCAAAGAGTCTAGAATGTATAAAACAAATATCAGAACACTTGTAGGTAAGGTGTTTTGGGGGTTCTTCTTCAATATTGAGGTGAGTTATGATATTTTCTGGTTGAAATTATGTTTCTTTTCTGGTCCCAAGATTGTTTTCACCCAGCCTCAGACAATGGGAGTTCACCAAATGCTTCTTTCACCAATCAGTAGCCATTTAGAAACTAATTTGCAGTGTTGGAATTGTTTCAGAGTAGTTCTTTCAAAACAATTATTCTTGTTTCAGAAATCACTGTCACATCTGGCATCACCTCAGACCTTCATTTTGCAGTGAGACCAAACGTGCTTCTGTTGGAATTCAAACTCTGTTTTAGATGGTGAAGTACTGGTTGAACTACATGAGAAAGTTGGACTGTCTCTGGGATCATTAGAGGGAAGCCCTCGTATTCTGCATACACAGAAGTAATATTGGCTAAACTGTCATGACTTAGAAGTACTTTAAAATAAATGGTGCACATTCTTTACATAGATCAAAAGATTTTTCTCTGAGTGAATGATTCTCAGGTTGCAGGAATTGAGAAGCTCAGGGAAAATCTCAGCTAAAGGAA
>VYZU01021437.1:66369-81781 GCA_013401355.1 Ceyx cyanopectus | reverse complement strand
ACAACTTCAGAGGTTTATTCAGCAAACGACTGGGGAGCTCTATTAAAGCCAGGCCCTTTTCAAACACTCAGGTGTCATTACCTGGTTCACTACAGTTAGAACCAAAGTGTAAATGCCCTGATTGGGAAGTGGGGAGGCAGCCCCTGGTTTCAGTGAGAAGGGGGAAATCTCAGCTGTATCTCCAGGACAGAATCACATATGTTCAGAGTTCACTGCTGGGAGCAGTGCAATGATAAAGTGTCAGCTCATTGCACTGGAGGACAGGGTTGGGTTGATGTTTTTAAAAAGAAGTAACAGCTGTGGAACATTTTGAAGATGCATTTGCTTTGCTCTGCTTTAGGGATTAAGAGGACAGCATCCTTTGTGCACAGCTCAGTGTTCAAATCTTGCTCTGTGATTTATGCCCTGCAGTTTTGCAGGGGGCACCCAATAGTGTTGCAATGTGCAAATGTCTTTTGGTTTCTTGGGAAGAAAAAAAATAAATGAATGTGACAGGATTAATTTTGAAGGTAACATGTAAATTAATCACCTTTTCAGATGATTCTTTGACAAATTTAAGCCATTTAAAATGCTTTTCTTTTTACAAGGGGCTTTTCTTACTACGATGGATGACTGGACCCATTGTCAAAACTGCTTTCAGTGTAATGGGACTTCCATTGAATGTCTTTGTCATCAAATTAAGATCAAATGCTAAAGACTAATAAGCACATTCAGTACTGAAGTTTCTTTTCCAAGGATGCCATTTTCATTTCAGTAGAAAAAAATCAGAGAACTGCATACTAACACTGTGCCTCCCTCTGTCTAAAATTCCCTTTAATAAGGAAATAACTTGCAGAATTTGACAGATTTCCCCTTAACTGTGAGATCAAGACCACACATAAACAATAATATCCCGTCCTGCTTGGTGCCAAATTAGCTGATTTTTATTATTGGCCCTGAATAGAAATGTGTACAGAGTTCATGCTTGAAATTCCAGAAATAACAATATGGAAGTTACCACTTCAAAGGTGCTTATTCATCATGAGAAAACTTTATGACTGTTTGCTGACTATTGATCCTCACCTTTCCTACATTTACTATGTCTTTGACATCACAGAAGAGGCAAATTCTTTGTGCAAGAGTGTTTATGCTTAAAGGGCAGGTGACTGACTAAGTCAGCATTTCATAATTCAGAATTACAGTTATTCTTGGGAAATGCAGGGGGTTTTTTTTATGTGGAGGGGAGATAACTTCTGGCATATCATGAGGAAATATTATACTAATATGCCACATCTTTGCTTATTGATCTGTGTGTACTAGTCAGTGCTTAAGTAAATATTCATTTTCACAGAATGATGCATGTGGTGTCTCTACTGCTGTTGTCTAATAATACCACTTACCACTGAATTCTCAGGAACCTCTGTGAGATAAATGAGTAAGTTGTAGTTTAACCCCAGTTTGACAAGTACAACTAAGCCCCAGCTCCCTCCCAGTGGGATGGGGGAAAGAACTGGAAGAGTACAAGTGAGAAAACTTGTGGGTTGAGGTAAAGACAGTTTAATAGGGAAAGCAGAAGCTGTGGCTCAAGCAAAGAAAACAAGGAATTCATTCACCTCTTCCCATCAGCCATCCCCAGGGCAGCAGGGCTCACATGTAAAGGTTACTTGGGAAGACAAACATCACTCCAAATGCCCCCAGCTTTCCATTGCTGAGCAGGATGTCATATGGTCTGGGATATCCCTTTGGTCATCTGAGGCCATCTGTCCCAGCAGGGTCCCCTCCCAACTGCTTGTGCATGGGGTGAAGGGCAGAAAAGGCCCTGAGTGTGTGAGCCCTGCCCAGCAGCAACAGAAACATCCCAGTGTCACCAGCACTGTTCCCAGCACAGCTCCAAACCACAGCCCCATACCTGCTACTCTGAAGAAAATCACTCCAGCCCAAACCATCAGTGCTGATAGTTTTGCAGCAGTGGAAATTAATACACACAGATGTATTCTTTCCCAGTGGGGATGCCTTCAGACCACCTACTTTCCTACAGTAGTAAAATCTCAGCACTTGCCACCCCTTGGACAGCTGTTGTTACATTACAGATGATGTCCCTCAACAGCCCATTGTCATTTTCCTTGTGTTCACCCAGCTCCAGTAGTAATTTCAGTGGCACAGGATTTCTGTAATCACCTACCTCCTTTTTATTACTTGGGAAGCTGTATTTCAACTAATTTAGGAAAGGGAAATTTAGGTTGGATATCAGGAAGAATTTCTTTAGAGAGGGTGGTTGGGCATTGGAATGGGCTGCCCAGGGAGGTGGTGGAGTCCCCATCCCTGGAGGTGTTTAAAACCCATGTGGCTGTGGTGCTGGGGGACATGGTTTAGGGTTAATGGCTGGACTTGATGATCTTAAAGGTCTCTTCCAGCCAAATCATTCTTAATTTTCTTGGCTTTCTGGTAAATGTAGTGTAATAGGGAAGTAAGATCACAAAAGTCTATTGAATATTGTAAAGCAGATGGAATATGGTTGCTGGAATCTGAGGGCTGTGTTGAAGACTTTCCATTAAGATTTGTGAGGGAGTAAAAGCACAGATGAAAAGATGGAATCTGTGACCATCAACCAGGGGAAACTGTGGCAGCCCCCTGTGTGTGCTCCTTTCATGGCTGACTTTGGTAGGTGGTGCAGCCACTGTAGTACCCAGAGTGGTCAATTCCCATAGGAAGTGGCTTGTGCAGCTGCTGTTCCACCTTGCACTGCCTTAGTGCTCCTTTGGAAGGATGGGAAAACTGTTCTGGAGAGGATCTCCTCTTTTTTTCTGGGAAATCATACTGAGTTCTACTGAACAGTTACACACCTGTTCTCAAAACAATTTTTTTTCACGATGAATAAGCACCTTTGAAGTGGTAACTTCCATATTGTTATTTCTGGAATTTCAGGCATGAGCTCTGTACACATTTCTATTCAGGGCCAATAATAAAAATCAGCTAATTTGGTACCAAGCAGGACGGGATATTATTGTTTGTGTGTGGTCTTGTTCTCACAGTTAAGGGGAAATCTGTCAAATTCTGCAAGTTATTTCCTTATTAAAGGGAATTTTAGACAGAGGGAGGCACAGTGTTAGCATGCAGTTCTCAAAACTTACAGTATGGATACCATGAACCCACCTCTGCCCCCCCTCCTCTGCTGTGTGCTTAGGTTAGGAATTAGAGATAAGGAGAAGTGTTACAACATCCTCAGCAAACTGTTCTCCTTCTCTGTGTTCATGTTAAGCAACCTGACTAATAGGTTAACTGCCCTGAATTACAGTGAGATTGGGAGAAGAGCTAATTGGTTGAACTTCAATGCAAAGAAGCCTGCAGAAATACTCCTCGTGTGAAGGAAGCAACCAAAAGAAATACCTGAATAATCATTTCCTCTGAAAAAGTGATGGTGCTCCCAGTGTGATGCTGGACCTATAAGTGGGCTATGGCATCAAATGAATACATGATAAGGACCCTTTCCCATAAAGAGTTATATTTGTTTTTTGATTTCAATAGTTAATCATGCTAGTTAGGCAGACTGTAGATCCAGCATGTCCAGCATTTGAATGGATGTTCTAAATGCATTTAAATACTTCTTTTAATGAAAAGAAAATTCAAAACAGCTTCATAGCATTTGTGATCTGAAGTAACGTGTGTCTAAAAAGTTGTTAAAAGAAATTTCACATTGATCTGAATTTTTAAACCAAATGGGTTACCTTAATCATACGGATGCTGTACTAATTTCATTTAAGTGTCAAAACAAAGCTACTCTTAAATTCAGAGATTTTAGCCTTGCACTGCCTGTCGTTATTCACAAGACTGTTTCAGGAGATGTTAAACATCTTTATTTCTTATCACTGTTTCTGCTCAGCTACATATTTAATATAAGCAATGAATAAGTGAAAAGTTAATACATTTTAATGATAAAGATATCCCATCCTTTTCAAACAGCTGAAGCTAATACAGAATAATAGCTTGATTTCTCCACTTTTAGGCTATGTTTTAATGGCAGTCTTCATGCTGAACTTAGATCTGTACAAAATGAAAAGATAATAATGTGTTCAGTTTTAACAGTACTCCCCTCAAGCTGTCTTTCCTTTAGACTCTTTAGATCACGATGCTTTTCTATTTAATTTCTGGGGTTTCTTAAAACAAAACCCAGATGTTTCTAAATTAGATTGAATTCATTGTGGTTTAAAACCCAAGAGTTGTGGATTTCGACAGAAGATCATTGATTGTCAAAAGCTTATAGTAAATATTAGGAGAGATAACAGTTAATCTTTCCATTTTAAGACTTATTTGTCTATCACATTCTTTATTTCTTTATAAAACATTGCTCATGCCCTACTTGGTTAATCTTAAGATAAAGAATAAACAGACAGAGTCACCCCAGTTTATCCATCCTTAACTATTTTTTTCCCTCTGCTCCCCTGTGGTGAACAGCCACTCTTCATTCTGCTTGCTTTTAAAGCCTCTGCTCTAAGGACTGGAGCTTTTCTAGGTTTCTTTATTAACATTTATGAATTAACCTGCACGGAAAGGCTTGTGCACCTCTATGATACTCAGTATAAAGAATGTGAAATAAGAAAACTGTACATTTGTTTTGCTGTGCATTTGAGCATGGATTCCTTATTCACAGACCATCTCTCTTTTTTTCTTTTTTTTTTTTTTTTAAGCATATAATAAATCTGACTGTGCACTTCATTTGGTCTTTGAAAACAAAGTGGTATCCTCTAGACGTGAGCAGGTTTCCTAATGCAGGATGTGGAGCAGTCTGTATAGATGCTGTTCTTAAGCTCTTGTTTCTGTTATTTTAATGTCTCCAAAGCTTCTCTGTCCCTCTCCTCAGCTGTCAATGCCTTGTATTCTCCTGGGTATTACCAGAAATCAATCTACTTTGTTTCCAACACAGCAGGATGCAAGCGAGAAATTAAAAGGTTTCTAAGATAAAATATTCGTGTTGAAGGCTCTATACTCAAAGGGTGTTTTCTGTTAATATCAGTGTACCTAGTTATCCCAGCCTTGATCTGAGATGCAGTTGAAGAGAGAAAAAAAACCTAATTGAAAAAGAATAATTAAAATTGATTGTTACAAAAAGAGGATAAAATATCTTCATTTAGATACATGCATTTGTACTTAGGAATAGATAAAACATATAAGCAGAAAATATCTGGCTAGTTTGGTAGTGAAATTGTTCCTGAAGAAACATGGGATAATATTTTAGGTCCCTTCCAGCCCCTAATATCTGTGATTCTGTGATTCTGTGATTTTCTCATAATCTTCTTCTGCTAAAGACAGTTAAGATGCAGATATATTTTCCTATATCCATTAACATTTATATGATGTATATTTTTAATTAGCCCTTAATTTTATTTTTTTTTAATTTTGTAGTTTTGTATCATATGATAATAACTTGGGAAGCATCAGAAGAGGTATCTCTCTGGTTCACAATATGAAGTATGAATTCCGTAAGAGAAATTTGTGGTTGGTTTTGTCTGTCCTTTATTAACTATTTATTTATTAGCTTACTATGAGCATTTATTTGTCTTAGAACATTGTTCTCATCTCAGTCACTGACTCCCATTGCCTCTTGTCCTGTCACTGGATGGCACTGAGCAGAGTCTGGCTCCATCCTCCCTACACTCACCCTTAACATATTGACAGACACTGCTGAGCTCCCCCCTCAGTCTCCTCCAGGCTCAAGAGCCCCAGCTCTCTCAGCCTCTCCTCAGCAGGGAGATCTCCCCTCCCTTCAGCATCTTGGTGCCCTGTGCTGGACTCTCCAGTAAATCTCTGTCTTTCCTGAACTGGGGTGCCCAGCACTGGACACAGTACTCAAGGTGGGGTCTCAAGATATGTGCAACCTTTATTTCTTTTGGTATGTAAAATGAGGCCTAAACATGCAGAACAGTTCCAGTTTTGTTTTGCTTCGGGGTTGTACCAACAGGACATTCTTTGTTCTTCCCTGTGAATGCCTAACCCATGAAACCCCTCCGTGCTGCCATGACTCAGGCAAGCTGAAGCTGGACACTGGCAGCCAAAGCAGCAAACATCTTTTGCCAGGCATGCTCCCCTACCAAGGGACTCTGACAGGGAGCAGTTACCCTTGTGTCTTCCCCCAAGTCTGCTCCTCTTCTTAGCTAAGCACTAATTAAGCAGGGCTCTTCCTTTTTTGTCCCTGCTTTGAAGTCTGTTGTTCGCCTCTGGGAGAGGCTGATTAGGCACCCAACAGCCCATTAGCTCCTTCCCCACTCACAGAATGGGGTGTACAAGCCCTGCATTATGCCACTGCAAAACCTTCCCATTGGGAGCCAAAGGACAAAAAGGTTATGGAAAATAGATTAATAATCTCCTACCCCCCCCCTTTCCAGCACTACATCCCTACAGTCTGCCAGGCATCTACGTAATCAGCCCAGCACAAGTAGAGCAGAACCTTTTTGTAGTGCCTGATTATTTATTAGAGCTCCTGATCACAGAAGAAATCCCACTGAAGTATAATTCCAAGAAGACTGCAGGAGTGAAACTTCACATAAGCAAAGTTTTCATGAATTTTAAGAAGTGTTTAAAGTGCCATAAGTGACTTTTCATTAGACCTGACTTAATGGTATGGTCTTTTTTATGCTTCTCTCCCCTGCTTTATCTGCCCCCTTCAGCTTTGCTGATAATGCCAGGGTAGAGTTAGTGGGAAATTTCAGGCTGAAGAAGTGCAGAATCATCTTAAGCAGCCACCATTGTAATGTATCCAAGTTACTTATGTATATAAATACATAGATATATTACACAGAGGATTACTTCTTCTTCATACAGTCCTGAGTGATTAAAATGCAGGCTGGAAGAGCTGCCTGTGAAGGGAGGCTCTGGGCTGCTCAACAACAAAGGGTTACTATCCTGTGTGCTGATTATTACACAGTTTTGAGAATTCTTCTAAGAGCTGTAGAAACTAAAATATAATAACTCTGTTTTATTACAAGTGTCTTGCATGCCATAGGACATTACTGAAAAAAACACCTCTGGAAGTATGATTTTCCCAGCACTTGTACTTTATGGGGTTTTTTTCACTTATGAATTATTTTTTTTTCAGCTAAAAGTCACAGGTGATTTATTTACAAATGCATGTTGGCCTTTCCCCAAAGATTTTTGTTTCATTAATGAGACTTTCAAACAAAACTTTGTACACTATTCCTAGATATGCAATTTAAAACCACTCTAAAGCTATTTCATACCATCTAATGGCATTAATTCTAATCATCTAATTCATCCTTTGTTTTTTTTATCAGATGTCTGAAAATGAGACACTAAAAATGAGTCTCAAGGTCCTGAGATAGGTAAGCAGTGAACACACTTAGTGCCTTATTTGGGATTTTATTCGTGGGCAGCTGAGCTTTGATAGTTTCTGTGGCTTTAACCCATGTTAAATCCACTTAAATTATCTTAGTCAAAACAGGTAGGCTGAAGAAATGTGAAAATTTGCTGTAAAGTGTGTGTCTCTGCTGGTGTCTGACAAGATCTGCTAACTCCCTTGCCAGCTGGAACACAAAGGGAGGAGTTTGGATGTGTGTGGGCCTCTGACTGGCTGAAGCAGTTGAACTAAAACTCAGTTTTTCTGTAAAGAGACCAATAAGTGAAAAGGCCTGAACTGGTTCATATAACTTGATGTTTCTATGTAATACACAGTTCCAGTTTAGCATCAATTTCAAACCATTCATCCATTTGGTGCTGATGCAGTCATGTTTGTTGTAGTGTCAGAACTTTCATCTTGCTCTGATCCTTCATTGCCTAGAAAGAAAATTCAGAGGGAAGGTTTCCAGTTGGTTGTGCACACAGAGTCCCAACTGATCTTGAGCAGTCTCAGGGTAAATCATCACACTCATTCTGACTGAGGAGAGTTAACTAGACCTATTAAAAAGCATGATGGTTTTTCTCATGCTACCAAAATGAAGCTAGATTGTGAGAGAAACAGTTTTTCTGCTTATGTGTCTGCCAACAGAGATCACTGCTGTTAATAAATAATAATAATAATAATAAATAAAACAAAGTAGCTTCTCACTTAGCTACAGGCTTTGAACTAAGGAATAAAAAGCTGAAGCAAGGACTTTGTCTTCACTTGTACAGGTATCACTAGGCTTGTGAAGAACACACTGGTTTGCTCGTTTTCATAACATGATCTGGGACACTGAGCAAACTCAATCAGTTATAGCAAAGCTAATTAGCAAGTCAGCAACCAGTCGTGTACCCCAAATAGCCCTCTAAGCTGTGCTTTCCTGCAATATGAACTGCAGTTTGCATTTTTCTGTCTCTCTATTTAACACTTGGATAGGATGTGACATGTTTTTAAAGAACTGGGAAGAGCAGAGAATATCACTTGAAAGAGTGGAGTGGATAATATTTACAAACCCAGGTTATTCAAGCCCTGAATGTAGATTGTCCACTCAGATGAGCCTGATTTATGCAGCAAGGGCAGTGTGCTATTTGTTGAGAGGGCTGTTCCTTGCCATCAAACCTGATGGATGGATTAAAGGAAAAGGAAGAATTTAATTAAAGGCACATTTCAAAGTCAGTGTAAGGGATACATCTCTACAAATATTTCCACTGAGCAGGAGGCAATCTAGAATGCCCAAGCCTGGATCTGAAGCTTGTTTCCTCGTGTACATGAAGATGGTGAATCTTTTTCCCTTGCTGGAATCCTAGCCAGATACTCCAGCCATTGCCAAACACTATTGCTTGCTCTCACACAAAAATAAATAGCACCATTTTGATCACGTTACATGTCTGTGATTTGGGAAGGGAAAGGTATGTAAAGGCAACACACACTGATACTGGGTAGATAGGAAGAGAGTTTGGAAGAGTTTTTCTCTTGAAGACTTGAGTTGAAAAGGACCTGGGAAATTGTACTTCACATTTTAATAAGAGACAGTTAAAAATGGGAGGTAAACTTTATAAAATTAAAGTTTTTATACTACTATATATGTAGTTATATATACAATATATTGTATTTTATCTTTATTTCTGTATCTTTTACAGAAAGGGTATGATAAAATTGTCAGCGGCAGTGATAAGAAAAATTTATATGAATATTTTAAAATATATGGTGAGAGAAATTTTGGAGGGATGTATTTAACTGTAGACTACTGAAAGGCTACTTCTCTCAGAAGACCTTGTGGTTTCAGCCACACTTTAACTACATTATGTTTCTCTACTCAGTTAAATAACATTATTAATTTCTCCAGAACTTTTACTTTGGCCTTTTTCTGTATCCCTTTGTTTCAGCGTGATGCTCAAGCTGCTGATCTTTATTCTTTGTGATGTTCTTCAGTCTGAGCTGTCAATTTATGTTTCTTTGACTGGCTTTTCACTTATTTCCCTAAGATATATCCTATGGTGGTCCTCAGTTATGTGTTTGTACAGCCAGTGGTAAATACATCACTGCTTTCCTTGCAGAGGAGCTTACCTTACGTGCACGAGGTTTCCAGCTGGAAACAACTTGTCAGTGCCTCGGGCTGTTTCTGGTTCTTGCTTTTACAACTATCCTTGTAAACAAGACCAGTGTCTATGTTTAAATATAAATTTTGCCAGAGGGCTTGTGTATTCCAATTGCAAGAACCTGTAGTTGGAACAGACCTCAATATTATATAAATGAGAAATCATTATATATGATTTGGTGACTATTTCATTATCTTATGTTTGGGTTTTTTTTCCTCAATTTTCCAANGAGAAGGGAGGGGAATTTAGGGAAGAAAGGAGGGATTTGGCTGGAAGAGGAGGGATTTGAGGGGAGAAGGGAGGGAAAAAAAGATTTTCTTGAGCAGGTTGTTGTGTTCACCACCCCACTGCCCAAGTCACTGTGGCCATAGCTGTTCAAAGTGTTGGAGCAGAGCAACAGTGGCTCCCTGTCCACAGCAGTTTTCTCTGAGCTGGACAAAATCTTCAGGGGCCTCAAAAGCATATTTGGGATCCCACTTTACAGGAGGTATCTAATGGAAATGCATTAGCATGGTGCTTTAGGCTCTGCCAGAGCATGTGCATTCATACACATCCTGCTGCTTAGAACGTGCTTCAGCTCCAGCTGCACTTCCAAACACATTCACACTGGCTTCACAAAGAGGGGCAGCCAAATTCCAGCTGAGTCAGCAGATGCTTTTGCTTTAGTGCTAGGAACAGGCTCCGAGCCAGCAGCAATCATCCCAATAACTGACTCTTTGTACATCAGTGGAACATGGGAAAGCCTGTATGGAGGAAGAAGTAGGAAGGAGATCTTTTGAATGTATCACTCTAACGGGTAAAAAAGAGAATATATGGTGTCTGTATATTAATCATCTCTATTTATCACTTCATTTTGTACTTTTATTAACTCTTTTCAAAAAACGGTCTCTCATTTCCTAGAACTTTTGTAAAAATCAATTTTTAGTGTGTGAGAACAAGTCAAATCACTTTATAGATCTGCATTTAAATGTTGCTGGTTTATTCATGGGGATGTGTTTGTAGCTGAAAAAAAATATGTGTAATATGGATTATACCAGTTGTGATCAAATTCCACTGTAGTGACTTGAAGCATTTCATCATGTTTACTTTGTCTCTGGAGCATTTGAGTTAGTTCCAGATTCAGTATTAAGTCTTCCCAGTAGTTCACTCCCTGCCTGGCCTCAGATATTATCCTAAATATTTACAAGACAGGGAGCTTTCCTAAATCTTAGGCGATCTGGAGGATAAGCAAAAGATTTGAAGATGAACATATGTAATTCTGTGTCGAGGCTTTGGGTCGCATTGCAAAAGCAGCAACAAACATAATATGAATAATATTAATATTATTAATAGATATATTCTTTTATATTTTATATATAATATGTTATATAATATATATTATGTAACCTAACATATAATATATATTATATATAATATAATTATATATTATATATTATTATAATATATTATAATATTAATATTAATAATATATTTTATATATATAAGGGACTAACAGAACCCCAGGATGGCTGAGGTGGGCAGACACCTCTGGAGAGCTGCCAGTCCAACCCTGCTGAGGGCAGGGGCAGCTACAGCAAGATGCCCAGGGCTGCATCTGCTTGGGTTTTGAGTGTCTCCTCCCTGGGCAGCCTGTCCTGTGTTCAATCACCTTTTGCTTAAATTTAAATGATGTTTTAATGGCCTCGAGTAGAACTGATGGAATGGTGAAATTATGGAGCCTTTCACTTTTAAGTCTCTTACATGTAACTTGGGCTTCAGTACCATCTAAATGGAAATGTGTGTTCTTAAACTACACTTGTACCTGCCCAAGAAAAATGAATAATAATTTTTAAAAATCTATTAATTGTAAGAGTAGATACTTCACTCAAACATAAAACATTAAAAAAAAAATATTCAAGTGAATATTTCTGCCTGTGTTGTGGGTATTCTGTGTGTAAATTGTGGCCATTGCAGATCTCACAGGGAAGTGTCTATTACTTTTTTTTTCTCATGGCAATGAGAAGGTTTAGTTCTTAATACTCTTTAAAGATTAAATCTTTGTCAAAAGGAATTTTACTATTATCACTTCCATACTTCTAATTTAAATAATTTTTATGCAGACAAACTGCTTTGTATGATACAGGCAGTGACCAGCAGGTGGGAATGGAGTCTAAGGGCTTTGATTATCTCCTACCTACCTCTCACTTGCTGACAAACAAAACCCAACCAGAAACTGCCAATGAAAAGTACAAAGTGAAGTCTTTCTGAGCAAGTTTCCAAGAAATATATTAATTTGTGCACAATAATGGAAAATCGAGGCATCCTTTTTCTTGGCAAAAACAACCCAAAAGTAACTTGTGAGCTTTGAAAATACAGATACTGGTGTTACTGATGCTTGTAAACACTGCACTGCTTGTATAGCTGGATTTTCTTGGTGTTAAAGTGCTTGTCTGGGAAGGAAAATATTCATCTATGGCTTGAAAATACACTGCAGCTGCTACTCTGCCTTCGCCAGGGCAGGTTTGCAGAGAGGTTTATTCAGAGCTCCTGCAGTTGAAGGCAGAGCCATTAGATGGTGCCAGCCTGTAACCAGAATTTCTCTTCCCATGCCTCAGACTCTGCTCTACCTGCCACCATCTGAACTGCCCAAACCTATTCTTCTCCCTTGACTTGCACGGGTCAGCCTTAGTCATTATGCGCCAAACCCAGACAATAAATAAAACCCGTAGAATTTTATTTTTTTTATTATTTGTTTCAATGAAAAGACTGCACCATCCTGAAAATTCAACAAAAGAGAAGGCAATGGCAGGACAGATTTACTGCTCCTTTTTCAGTTGAAAGCAGTGTGCAATCTAAATGATTTACTTGTTTGCTAGCCCTGCATGGTGCTGTCTCCTGGGTTATCATTCACCTAAATGGCCAATGTAGTACAATGAAAATGATAGTGAGGGTACAAATTCACACCACAATTTACTGGTTAGAATTTGAAACTGGTAAATTATTTAATTTCCTTTTTTTTTTTTTTTTTCAGTTATTTTTCAAGGTTGAAAACTTAGGCATGGAATGTTAAAACCAGAAAAGATTTTATCAGCTTTGGAAGCCCAGGTTGTAAAGCTGTGGTGATCAAATGGTGAGCTTTATTGTAATATACTTAGGGTTTTGTACAAGCTTTTGACTTACTGCTGCGTGGCATTCTGATAAAAAATTAACACTCTATAATATCAGCAAAGCCCATCTTAAATGGATTAAGTGCTAGTTGACAGATATCAAAAGTAGCTGTTAATGGGGCATCCTCACTGAGGTGGGAGTGGTTTCACCCTGTTGGTGTGATCGTGGCAGGAAGCCTGGCTGGCTGCTTTTTGCATGGGAGTAAATACATCATTTAAATCAAATCATTGCTAGTATTGAAGGGTGACATAAAAATTGTTAGGGTGGCAGGTCATGACCTGGTCAGGGCACCCATGAAGAGGAGTCTGGGTTGCTCTGAGACCTCAGCACACGCCAGCAAATCTACCTATTGTAAGTACAGACAAAAGTGGAGTTATAAAGCTGGGTAGTTAGGAACCTGCAGTGCAATCTGGTTTAAAATGGGGGGCTAGATTCCAAGCAGGGAAAATTGAAAAGAATCCATAGGTGAGTTTTAATGATGCTGTGAAGACAATACAAGTCCTTGTTCTTGAAGGAAGGTTCTTCCCTGCGGTTTGCATTGGCATACGGCCATGTGGTCACCCAAATGAGGGCTAAGTATTTGCTTTGGTAGGTCAGTTTTAAGCTGGATCAGTTCCCTTATCTGGCTGAATGTGTGGCCTCATAAGCTCTTGTGCTTGGCATAGTTGGGAGCTGGGGAATAATTGGATTGCCTTTTTCAGGGGAATTCACAATTGATTATGAAAGCAAACCCTGTCACCACACAATTCAGCAGGAGCTCCCACTAAGAAGCCTTGTACAGGAACACTGCAGACTAATGCAAAGAATCTGGCAAAGAATTTTACATCTATAGAAATATCTCTTGCAACATTGAGACCACCGTGCCAGCAGTTCTGCATCTGTCTTTTTACAAGATCTTTATCTCAAGAGTGGTTCAAAAACTGCAGAAAACATTTGGAAGAGAGACTCTTCAACCTTGATGATTTATCACCTGAAGAATGGCAAAGAAGGATTTTATTACAATGCATGTAACAGCCCCAGCAGTGACAATGTTCATCACCCTGTGCTGTGGCTACCATGCCTTCCAGTTAATCCAGAATACAGGTGTGAGTGTCTCCTTCTGCATATCATAGAGTTTTTTAACCAGCTACCATCAACTTAGGTCCTTGAGTTTTCTTTGCATCTTCTTTAGACTTGCATTGAGATATTATGATAGCCAGTTACCACCATCTTTTCTTCCTTAATTTCATATGCTGTAATGGAGAGAATGAATTCAAGGTACCATTGTTAGGTTTTATTTCCTATAAAACTCTAAGATTATTTATTATTTAGATTTTTTTTTCCATACTTGGCTACCAAACACTTTAAAAAACAAATTCCTCAGAAAAAAAACCGAACATAAATATTTATTTAAAAGAAAGGAAAGAAAAAAAGAAGGAAGGAATAGGGCAAGACTTGGAATGAGTTTGCTTATTCGTTTATAATCTTTCACCTGTGGAGAACTTGCTCCAGAGCCAGTTTAGGACAAGTGAGGTGAGATTGATTCAAACAATTAGTTTCCAATAAGCTGTTTGTTCAACCAAACCAGAGCTGTAAAGCAGTTTTCCAAGGCTGATAGGTTGTGGTCTGGACAGGTTCAGTAGCTGAGCAGTGGACACTGGAGGTCAGGACTAAGCTGGTGGGCAGAGCCATGAGAGGGAGTTTTCCCTGAGCTCTGGTTCCCCTCTGAAGCTGGCAGGTTGGGTTGGTTCTTTGTCTCAGCCAAAGCTGCCAGAAAGTGCTGAGAGTTCTGAAAGTGTTCTTCAGAATTTTGACTTTCATTCTGTTATGGAACCACAAAATAGTGGTGACAAACTGAATAGCAGTAACAAAAAGGCTTTCTAACAGGAGAAATTCACACTTTCACCTCACTTTATGGCTAAGGCAGTGTGTGTTACAGGTAGAGAATTGCCAGGGTGCATAATGTGTGACCATCAATTACATATTTATTTTCAACTTTGAGCCAGCAGCCTGGACTGAACAGAAGTCTTTATGAATTTGGGGGCCTGTTTCCATATGTAGTTCAACTGATCTCATTGTATTTCATCATTACAGTGGATCCTGATTTTTTCCCCTCTACAGATCACTCTCCCCATGTGAAAGCAGCAGAGGAGGATTACATCACAAAGTTATTTTCCTCTTTATAGTTCCCAAAATCTCAGAGATGCAGAATGAGTGCATTGAATCCTCCTGTTACGTGACCATTCTCACAAGCATTTGTTTGTGCTCTGGTTGTCTTCACTGCTCAGATTCTGCTTGCTGGAGACAATAGCCAAGCATCTGCTAGTCACTGCAAAATGCTACAGAATAAAAACCAAAATTTTACCTCAGCTGACACCAATCAGTGAAGCAGATGCTACAGAAACACTGAAGAGAATTTTAACATCATTCTTATTGCATGTGAGAAGTCAAATAGTGTTCATCTCAGTGGGGCAGTGACTTAAAGGCATGGTAAAAGGGAAAAAAAAAGACATTTTTGTCAGTTATTCTTGTATTATTATTTCTTAAATGGCTTGAATGTTTTGTATATTGCAAACTATGGTAGTTTGGCATTACTTAAGGTGATTTGAGAATGCACTTTCATGCTGATAGGTTATGACCTGCTGAAATAGTATTGCTTAGTATAAACATTTACCTTTTGAATTTGAAATTTTTTTAGAAATGTTGCAGTTCCTGAGTTTGGGGTTTGTTTTTTTTTCAATGGGACTATAAAGTAATAGTTGTATTTTAGAACAGAAAAGAAAAGAGAAAAAAAATAGAAAAAAAAAAGAAAAAAAAA
>VYZU01021437.1:52315-66308 GCA_013401355.1 Ceyx cyanopectus | reverse complement strand
AAAAGCTATGTGTCTTCATAAGCACTAGAGTAGGTAGTGATTATGCTGGATAGAGTTCCTTTGTGTCACTACATCCACTTAGTGTTTAGGGTGACTAGATCATGTTGGCTGTTCCCAGCACTCACAGCTTTGCTGTCAGGTGTGATAGTGCAAATGAAGATGTCCTGACTGCTGCAGCCATGTGCTTACTTGATGAAGTTATGGATCAAAATAACTGAGGTTTACAGTTACATTTATTAACTAAAAAAAAAAATACAAGGTAGAAAAACATTCTATTCCAGCGTCTCACAACAGACTTGGAAGAAAAGTGAATTTAAGAAAAAAAAAAATCATTTACCATGAAATTCTGGTGACAGTTACACTGGTGCCATTTGTAAAATCCTGCTTTATTTTATTAATACAGTATGGTGGGGGGAAGCCAGACAATAATACTGGTAAATAAGCTTGATGATTTAATTATTGCAGTATAATTAATTATTATAGTATAATTTAAGGGCAAACTTCAGCTTCCTCTGCTGCTTCTCCTGCTGCAGTGGCTCAGGGATGTGTACACAGGCATGTTGGAGAGAATGGGGATAGTGACAGAAAGGAAAACTTCACTGTCCAGATTGGTAGCCAGGAGGTGTCTTCTCTGACCCTTTTGTTTGCTAATAATTAATTTTATTTAATTTTTAGACTGTAAATATTCTTTGAAGAAGATCTTTGCTGACTGCATTTCTGGCATTTTGTTTTTTTCTTTTGTTTGTTTGTTTTTGGTTTTTTTCTTCTTTTTCCTGCTGATTCAGTCCACCAGTTTTCATTTAGCTCGGCAGAAAATTCAAGGAAAGATTCCAAGAACAGCACAGAGATACATGAATCTTCTGAAACACTATGAAATTAAATTAATCCATTATATGTTTAAGTCAAGACCCACTAAAGAATGAGTAAATTGTGCCATTGTAGACATTCTAGCAGATAGTTAAAACTGACAAAAAAAAACCATTACAAAGAGCAAAATAAATATGATCAGGCAGAATGTGATTGAACAAAATTACTTAAAATCCACAGTAGGAAAGATGTTTGGGTTTAGTGAAATAATATTTACAGTTAGCAACTTACCTCTGTGTACACACAGAAACCTCTTTTTTTTTTTTTAAGTTTATTCATTTGCTTTTCATCAAGGATTTTACTGGCAGGTACCAACACAGGTTGAAGTCTGTGGATCAAAGCCCAGGAGTCATAATTCCCTAATACAGCACGTGGATTAAAACACCTTTGGATTATTTTACCACCAGAATGTACAGCCCCAGGAAAGTAAACAGAAACATTTGCCAGGATCTGCTTAAAATGGAACAGCCCTAATGGAAACTTCTCTGCAGTTTTTCCCAAGGTTAATGAAGTTGTGAGAAATGAACTTTTTTTTCTCAGCAATGTCTCACTGGAGAAGAAATGTAGACGAGGACAATTAGTGTAAACATCAGTATTTCTGGATCATGGAAATACTTGAGTGCTGTATACATGAAAAATGCAGGTGGGTTTGAACCATTCTGTGAATGCTGAAGACAAAACCATAACAAAAAAATCCTGGGTATTTCTGTGGTGTATCTAAACCCAGCTGATTCTTCACACTGGAATAATCTACACTGCAGCATCTGTCCCACTGGGGTTATTCTTGGAGACAAAGGCAAGCACTGCCCTCTGTCCTTTAATTCATACATGTTTACTGCTTAGTAATGGGAAAAGTTAGTGTGTTGCCTGACTAAAGGACTCTCTGCACGTGTTTGTGTGGAGCCTGAGCCTCCAGGTGGGAATAAGGAGCACCCCTAGGAGAGAATCCCTGCCAAGCCAGCACAGAGCTCACACAGAGCTCAGATGGACAGGGATCCTCACAGGCAGGATTTTAATCTGAACAGAAGACTCCTTTGAAAGATACTCCTCTTCAACAGAGAACTGCAAATGCCCTATACATAAAATCCCACAATCCCTGGTTTTATTCTGGACAGCAGTAAGAAAGAGGGGATTTGGGGGGGTGGGGGTGTCCCTTTTTTTTTTTCCCCTCCAGAAAAGTGTAGATCTGGGAGGCAGATGGTCACAGTGGTCATACTCCCTGCTTTGTAACTGGCACTTGGTTTTGACATGCTAATGATTTCTTGTTCCCAAAAATAGCTTTACAGACAGGGTCAATTATATTTTGGGATTGTACAGCGTATAGAGCAATTAGTAGCACAAGGCAGTTGGTTTATAATGCAGGACACCCCTTCTTCATAATTGGCACCTTTCTGATATCCCATTTATAATGGAGGGGTCTATCTTTACAAACAGTTCCTTGTATTAACATGCAAATACACTGGCTCCCCCCAGTTGGTTTGACACACAGAATCAATTATATTTTTTGCATTGCAGGATGTGTGGACTAATTAGCTATAGAGAAATGGGGCACTTGGTCCTCACATTTCAAGATCTTCCTGCACTAAGTGATTTTGAGACACTTTCCAGGGCAGATTGGGAAGTAAAATGATAGAAGGAGATTGTACTGGCTCATCTCTGGCTTTCATTTGAGTGCAGAATGAGACAATTAATTGTTGTGTTGTTTCATTATCCTTCCCTGCCCAGATCACTGCAGTGGATGGAGTCCAATGCCACACACTCTGCAGATCTGGGTGAGAACTACACTTGGGTTTGCTCAGGTGAGAAGCTTCCTAGAAGCAGTGTGGCTAGTGGTGTCCATTAGATTCAGGTATTGGATCAGATTTTACTGTGCATGTTATTAACTGCTCACTGATTCATTAAATGTTTTTATATCAACAACTATTTTTGCTGACCCAGTTAAAAGTTTTTGTGTTGAATATAAAAATACCTGAACTAATCTCTCAGGAGAGCAGATAAACAAAGGAGAAGTTTTTACACATAGTATGTAAGACAAGGTTTGTTCTTAAAGTATTCCAAATTGAGCTGTAGCTCTGCTAGAAAATGCTAAATCTAGAGATTAATTTAAGCTGTCAATAGTTTTTATGACAGAATGGTCACCTGTAAAGCATTGCTCATAGGCATAGTATAGTTACTACAAATATTTATTGTTTTAAGTATGATGAAAAATCATGTGGTACTGGATGTGGTTACTGAAATTCTGGGGGCTAGGAGGTTCAGTCTGGGGGTTTAATTAATATTTTTTTTTAAAGCAAGAATGCTCTATTCATCCATCCATTTACTTATTTATTTATTTTCCTCACTGCCTTCTCCTATGTTACTGGGGGAGCAGAGAGCAGATAAGAACTAAGAATGCCAGCAAGGAATGAATGAAAATTACACATTTGAAGCTACCTTAAGGGAAAGGTTTGTGCTCTAGCCTATATTATAGGTTTGGAAACGAAGTGATTGCATGTTCTTTTCACACCAAGGAAGAAAATCATACTTGTTCTTGAGACCTGATAATGATACCACACAGTATGCACAGTCTGAAATCAAGCAGAGAAAGAAAGATAGAATTCCTGCTGCCTAAGGGGACTGGTGTGTGATTTATCCACACTCCTGAAACAGCCTTAAGAAGGGATTCAGATGCTGGAATCATTTTAGACTATGGCAGAATCTACAGAGTAGATGGTTTTGTAGCCTCCACTGCTACTGCCACTGGAACATGGTTTACATGGTTCTTGATGTAAATAAGGCTGAACTACAGCCCAAAGTGTTCCAGGGTTTGCTTGGTTTTAATAAAATGAAAGTGACATAGCAGCCCATGGAGGAAAATTTTAATAGAACTGCTTTTAAGAAAAACTTGGTCAGTTTCTCTTTTCTTGATGATGCACGTGTGCTACATGCTCTGCTATGTGTGCACAGGCACTGTAGCACTTACTGCTCCTAGAAGAGAGAAAAAGGAAAGGCAATGTTATCTCTACCAACACTGTACATAGACCCTGCCACTGAGATTTGTCACTGCTGCAGACTGGTAGCATGTTCCCATCCCCTGGGACAGGAGAAGAAATCCTATGGACTTCTCCTTTGGTGAAAGTCACAAATAAAAAAAATACAGCATCTTCTTTTTTTTTTTTTTTTTCTCAGGTGAAATGTCAAAATTATTCCCAATGCAGCTGTTCAGCAAATAGGTAACTAAGCTGGTTCAATAATTTACCCAATGGCTTTGCAAACTTCTGTGTTCTAATCAGAAGTTAATGTTTTCACAACACTATAAAATGCAGTTTCTTGCAAGTCAGAATTGTTTCTCCATGTGAAATATGGAGAATAGGAATACTTTTTTTTTTTTTTATACACCAGCAAAATATGTAACTAGTTTGTAAGTTTCAACAAAACCCTGAAAAACTAGAAATCATATTTTCTATCATTCTGGGGTTTGCTGGAATGTGCCAGAGACTAATAAGCAAGCTTAAAACTTACACAGGAGTGGTTTTCTTAGGCTGATGAATTAGGAACAATAGCAAGAGTTAAACTGTGAGTTGTGTGTTGTTTCAAATTGTATTTGGAGAGGGGCTTTGTTCTGGTAACAGTAATGCCTTGTGCTTTAGTCAAGAGTAAACTTTAGCCTGGGATAGAGCACGGAATAGTTTGCCAGAAATATTTTTTGCTTGCCCATACCTCTGAGCACAAAGTGTAAGTGATCCTCTTCTGAGAGGCTGCTGCTTCAGGTTTCACAGGAGATCTCTTTGACTCCTTCCCTCGGGATGTGCATCTGATCTGTGTCTTTCAGGAGCATCACTCACTCTTAAGAGATGTGTTCTCTGTGAAAACAAAGCCTTTACTAGACCAGAACAACAGGTAGCTGACCACTCGTATGATGGCAAATGGTGTAGCCATGCTAGTCAGAATAGAGATGCTTACATTGTAATTTGAAATAGCTTTAATTAAACAAACTTTTGTCCTTTTACTTATCACTATCTTAAACTGATCCCAAGAAATGGTAGCCTGGGTTATTATTGGGAGTGACTGCTGTATAATCAGTATTTCAGTAATTCAGCCATTGTTACATGCTGGTGAGCAACTGTTGATCAGAAACTGGATTCAGAATGACTAGAGACAGTAATTTTGGTAGAATTCAATTACCTCATGTTTTTGGTTGAGAATGTATCTCTGCTTAGGAGTTATGTCACATCCTTTAAAATATTAGTGGCAGGACAGGAGTAGCAGCATGACAAACCAGCAGCCTGATGAACACATCTAATGCATTGACTCTGAATTTACTTGCAATTTGAAGGAGACAACATTTCTAATTCTAATTTCTTCATGTAGGTTTCTCAGGGGAGGAAGATGGTTGTCTTTGTATTGATGATACAAATGAACATGCTGGCTATTTTTAGTGATGTAAATTCATAAAAGCATATTCAAGTTCTCAGGGAAAAGAAACTCGAAGGATAGTTAGTTTGAGGTACTGCAAAATCTATTTTTATTAAGTATTGTAAATAGAGATCTTGTCATCAGTTATTTCTGAATAAAATCCATGTTATATCTCCATGAATATACTTCTAGAGCCATAGAAGATATTCTTTTACACATCCCACAGCAGAAAGGCAGTGTTTCCATGAATGTGCAAATTTCACTCTGCTCTTTTAATCTATAGATTATTATAGATATATATAATAATATTAATCTATTATGCCAGAGCCAGTCCCACAGAAGGGCTGAGGCTTCTGAGGCCTGGTTTATTACAAATTAAGATGAACTCTGAAGCTTTGTTGTTTACTGAAGTTTCTGATGCTGTTTTATTCCCTGGTGCCCAACACACTCATTAATCCTCCCAGTGCAGTGTTCCCCTGTTGTGAAAGGGAGAGTGCTCTTTATGCAGCCCAGCACCTGCCCCTTTCTCCAGAAATTAGCATCCATGCTGCCCATTTTCAGCTCCCCAAAGCAGAAAGCTTCAGATTAACTCAACTGCTCTTTCTTGGGGAAGATTTTTTTCCCCTCACACTCTTGAGCATCCTACTTATGCTGCTTCATGTGCTCAAGCCATTGTGCTGCACAGGATGAGCATCCTGGCTCTGAATGATGCTCTCACCTTTAAAGATCTGTCCTCCAAAAGCAGCACTCCCTGAATCAAAACAAGCTGGGACTGTGCAGTACAAATATTAAGACATGGTAGGAAACAATGCCATTTATTCCAGTCATTCAGCTGTGGATCAGAATGAACTTGTTTCAGCTGAAGCAGAGTTGTAGACAGTGATTTCTGTTCTGCTTGCCTTTATAATGTGCCTACGCATAGAGTAAAAGTTCTTGCACTTGCTTATTAAACTGTCATTAAAACAAGTTAATAAAAGGCAAATGTAGGGCCAAAGCATCTTCTGTGTTTGCAGCACTACAATTTGCAGCAGAATTTGACCCTTCTGCTTATGTTCAGCTAAACAAAAAGTATATGGCTGCCCACAGCCAAACCAAAATCAATGCAAAGAGAAGTATGTTGTCAGTGGCTCAGCTGAAGGATCACAAAGCCAGATCTCTGCTGTCATTACACAGCACTGCAGCCAGATTCTCCTCAAGTATGTCTCTACCTCTCAGGGTCCACATAAAATTAATTCTGATAAGAACTAACTTCCACTGGAGCTGCTTTCCTTTTACTCAGTTAAAAAGAAAAGAAAAAAGAAAACAGTTGGGTGTAAACTTCAGAGAAAGGTCAGAGGTTAATAGAGTTCGTAAATAGAACAGCAAGGGAATCTAAACTTTAATTACTAGAATGTAAATTACCTTAGAGAGCCCAAATTAGTGATCACTTAGCCTAGCCATTCCACCTTCCCAGTAGGTTCTGCTCACTTTGGGGGCTTAACCCAAATTCCCTAAATTCCAGCCAGAGTGCTGAGACTCTGAACAGTTCACACACTTGCAGCTTCTTCTCCGGGATTTTTAGGGTATCATTTTCCTTCCAGTCCCCATTCTACCTGTTTAGAGCAACTATTTCCACAGCTGAGCTATCACTCCCTTTTGTCTGAACTGACATGGCTGAAGAAAATGACCAAATGAAGGGCAGGAACTCATTAGGGGAGAAATGCTGACATGATGGGAGGACTAGCAGGGCAGGAGGCGGGGGGTATGGCATCGCAGCTCACATTCCTGAGCAGGAATTGTTCTGTGCATTCTCTTTGCTTTTAATGACAGCCCTGAACACATGAAAATTTACCATACAAATAAATGTATTTAACGACTCATACATCAACAAACAGTTTCATTCCATTCCAAATGTTCAACGCAGTGATAAAAGTTGAAATCCACATTTGGAATGATCCTTCTGTATAAAAACATTAAATTTTTGTGTTCCCACCCCCTGGCTGTGAATAGTCTGGCTGAATAGATGCAGTGTGACAAGAGCTGGGATAAAGGGAGCAGCTTTCTTTTATGTTTGTATTTATTAGGGTTTTTTTTCTCATAATTTTAATAAGTACCCAAGTTTCAAACACAGTAAACACTTTTCCCCCAGCAAGTCTTAAATTATGTGAGCAAATGCATAAAAAATGAAGTTTGACAAGATCTGTGAGGCTCCCCTTCCATGGCAGGGATGGTGCTTCTTTTTCTACCCTTTTAAGTGGAGATTAATCTTTGGTAAGAGGTGTAGGGATTTATGATTTATGGGTACTTTTTCTTTATGGGTATATGTGTTTGTAATCAAGATGGCTTCAAAATTTGGGTGGCCCAGAACTAGAATCTGATTCCTAGTTTGATTTCTCTGAGTCGTACAAAAGGGAGCTGCACAACACCCTGACAATGGCTCATCTTAGAAGGCAAAAAGCAAGAATTAATTTATTGGAAAGTAAATGTAGACTTTTTACTTTTGACTCCACAAAATGTAATTATTGATGAAAAATAGTGTGGTTCGTTGCCTGATAAATCTAAAGTCATCCCAATTACCAAGTCAGAAAATTCTAGAAGCAGAGAAGATTTTGAAAAGGGAAATGTTCAGGGTTTTTTTTGTTTGACTGATTTTAATTTAAAATACATTTCTAAAAGCAATTGCCTTGTTTTTAAACTATTAGAGTAGCATATNCACACTCATTAATCCTCCCAGTGCAGTGTTCCCCTGTTGTGAAAGGGAGAGTGCTCTTTATGCAGCCCAGCACCTGCCCCTTTCTCCAGAAATTAGCATCCATGCTGCCCATTTTCAGCTCCCCAAAGCAGAAAGCTTCAGATTAACTCAACTGCTCTTTCTTGGGGAAGATTTTTTTCCCCTCACACTCTTGAGCATCCTACTTATGCTGCTTCATGTGCTCAAGCCATTGTGCTGCACAGGATGAGCATCCTGGCTCTGAATGATGCTCTCACCTTTAAAGATCTGTCCTCCAAAAGCAGCACTCCCTGAATCAAAACAAGCTGGGACTGTGCAGTACAAATATTAAGACATGGTAGGAAACAATGCCATTTATTCCAGTCATTCAGCTGTGGATCAGAATGAACTTGTTTCAGCTGAAGCAGAGTTGTAGACAGTGATTTCTGTTCTGCTTGCCTTTATAATGTGCCTACGCATAGAGTAAAAGTTCTTGCACTTGCTTATTAAACTGTCATTAAAACAAGTTAATAAAAGGCAAATGTAGGGCCAAAGCATCTTCTGTGTTTGCAGCACTACAATTTGCAGCAGAATTTGACCCTTCTGCTTATGTTCAGCTAAACAAAAAGTATATGGCTGCCCACAGCCAAACCAAAATCAATGCAAAGAGAAGTATGTTGTCAGTGGCTCAGCTGAAGGATCACAAAGCCAGATCTCTGCTGTCATTACACAGCACTGCAGCCAGATTCTCCTCAAGTATGTCTCTACCTCTCAGGGTCCACATAAAATTAATTCTGATAAGAACTAACTTCCACTGGAGCTGCTTTCCTTTTACTCAGTTAAAAAGAAAAGAAAAAAGAAAACAGTTGGGTGTAAACTTCAGAGAAAGGTCAGAGGTTAATAGAGTTCGTAAATAGAACAGCAAGGGAATCTAAACTTTAATTACTAGAATGTAAATTACCTTAGAGAGCCCAAATTAGTGATCACTTAGCCTAGCCATTCCACCTTCCCAGTAGGTTCTGCTCACTTTGGGGGCTTAACCCAAATTCCCTAAATTCCAGCCAGAGTGCTGAGACTCTGAACAGTTCACACACTTGCAGCTTCTTCTCCGGGATTTTTAGGGTATCATTTTCCTTCCAGTCCCCATTCTACCTGTTTAGAGCAACTATTTCCACAGCTGAGCTATCACTCCCTTTTGTCTGAACTGACATGGCTGAAGAAAATGACCAAATGAAGGGCAGGAACTCATTAGGGGAGAAATGCTGACATGATGGGAGGACTAGCAGGGCAGGAGGCGGGGGGTATGGCATCGCAGCTCACATTCCTGAGCAGGAATTGTTCTGTGCATTCTCTTTGCTTTTAATGACAGCCCTGAACACATGAAAATTTACCATACAAATAAATGTATTTAACGACTCATACATCAACAAACAGTTTCATTCCATTCCAAATGTTCAACGCAGTGATAAAAGTTGAAATCCACATTTGGAATGATCCTTCTGTATAAAAACATTAAATTTTTGTGTTCCCACCCCCTGGCTGTGAATAGTCTGGCTGAATAGATGCAGTGTGACAAGAGCTGGGATAAAGGGAGCAGCTTTCTTTTATGTTTGTATTTATTAGGGTTTTTTTTCTCATAATTTTAATAAGTACCCAAGTTTCAAACACAGTAAACACTTTTCCCNAAGGGCAGGAACTCATTAGGGGAGAAATGCTGACATGATGGGAGGACTAGCAGGGCAGGAGGCGGGGGGTATGGCATCGCAGCTCACATTCCTGAGCAGGAATTGTTCTGTGCATTCTCTTTGCTTTTAATGACAGCCCTGAACACATCCAGCAAGTCTTAAATTATGTGAGCAAATGCATAAAAAATGAAGTTTGACAAGATCTGTGAGGCTCCCCTTCCATGGCAGGGATGGTGCTTCTTTTTCTACCCTTTTAAGTGGAGATTAATCTTTGGTAAGAGGTGTAGGGATTTATGATTTATGGGTACTTTTTCTTTATGGGTATATGTGTTTGTAATCAAGATGGCTTCAAAATTTGGGTGGCCCAGAACTAGAATCTGATTCCTAGTTTGATTTCTCTGAGTCGTACAAAAGGGAGCTGCACAACACCCTGACAATGGCTCATCTTAGAAGGCAAAAAGCAAGAATTAATTTATTGGAAAGTAAATGTAGACTTTTTACTTTTGACTCCACAAAATGTAATTATTGATGAAAAATAGTGTGGTTCGTTGCCTGATAAATCTAAAGTCATCCCAATTACCAAGTCAGAAAATTCTAGAAGCAGAGAAGATTTTGAAAAGGGAAATGTTCAGGGTTTTTTTTGTTTGACTGATTTTAATTTAAAATACATTTCTAAAAGCAATTGCCTTGTTTTTAAACTATTAGAGTAGCATATTGGAGATATGGATTTGATTCTTGACATTTTCAGTGAGACTTCCTGTAAGATCACTCTTGTCAGTGATTATGCCCTGCATTCAGAATAATCAAATTTATAATAATAAATTATTGAATTATTATTATTATTATTATTATTATTATTATTATTATATATAGATGACAATATCTCCAGGATGAAGGACTCTGAATCTGTTTTACAGTGCCCACCACAGTATGGCTTCAACTGATATCGGGTATTGTTAAGTTCTACTGAAAATGTATTTAATGCTAATTAAATAAATAGGAAATAATAGAAATAAATAAATAAATAACAATACGAATAATTATAATAGTAAATAATAAAATAATTGTTAATAATAAAAAATAAGTATTAATAACAAAAATAATTGTTATTAATAATAAAGTTATTATTAATACAAATAGTAACAATTAAAAATAATTAATAATAAATTAATATTTATAATGCTAATTAGTAGTACAACTAGCAAAAAATAAAAAAAAAATAGATCCTTAAGAAGAAAAATTCGCAGTAAGGATGTAATCTTTGAATTGTAGCCTCGCTGGGGTGGAAGTTTGATTTTTAATTAGGTTAGCTCTGTTAATGAAATGTCTACAACAAAACCTTACGTAAGATTCCCGAGCTAAAACCTGCCTTCTCCCCAGCGGCAGTGCGAGACTGGTCTCTGTTGAGCGAGGCGAGCATCCTTCCAGGAGATGGAGCTGCTCCGCCCAGCGATGCCTCCGCGCACAGCAAAGCGGCCGCTCCCGGGCTGCCCCCGGGGGGTTGGTGCGTGGCTGCCTCTGGGGAGTGAAGATCCCACGGGGTGGCCTCCATAGAACAGTCAGGAGTTGGTTCCGAGAACACTCAGGTTGTCTGAGCGGGCTGAGGGTGCTGCTTCCCTCCGACCTACCCGAGCGGGACCGCTGGGCAGGAGGAGGAATTGGCTCCGTGAGAAGTCAAGCGGCAGCTGCCAGGGCTAAGAGAGGTCTCCAGAATGCTGCCAGTAATTTCTTTAATAGAATTGGTTAATTAGAAATAAAAGCATTTATTTTATCGAAAAGAAAAAAATTAAATTATTTTAATTTATCTTTATTTATAAAAGCATTTATTCTAGAATAAAAATCTATAAGAGTAACAAAAGCCAGGAGTTGATTTATTTTAAGCACAAGAAGGATCTCTGGGTTACACAACACGTTTGCTGTATGTTGGACTTCCAGAGTGGGGTCTGTCTGTCACAGCCAAGAAACAGCATCTCTGCTTGGACCAGGAGAAAATGTACAATATTCAGCTGAGCTGCAAACAGCACAGGAGCTTTACAGGAGTTCTGCCTAATAGCACCTGAACATTTAGCTGCTTTTTTTTTTCTTCCTGTGGCTGTGCTAGTGCTGCTTTCTGTTAAGATGGGATGTTAATTGTGGCTTTCTAAGGTAGAATGTGAGCATTTTACCTGATTCACTGAAACCCCTCAGTGGAATCATATTCTCCCCCAGGACACACGTGCTGTTGGTCCTGCTGAATCTGACATATGGGGTTGTCATTCTTGTGCCTCGCTAGCATTGATCTTTTCAGCATTGTTAATGGCAACTACGTGTATCTCTGCTCACACTCCTGGCTCCTCTCTCTAACAGGATCTCTGAAATCCATATCTGCTACAAATACAAGGGTAATATTTAGTATTCTATTTTTCATCATCAAAATCAACAATGGCTTGTTACTGCGCTTTGCACGGCCCAGCTCTGTTACCCTGTGCTGCTCACTCTCAGATCAGATGTGAAGATATGTTTGCTGTTGACCTCATTTAAAAGCTCTCTAGAGGAAAAGTCTGAAAAAGTTGATAGTTTGGCATGGTTATTCATTATGCATGGGAAGTGCATTGCTTTATTTTCATTAATTTTACATAGAAATGAGATACAGCACAACATGCTTTTCTCATTTTTGAGAGCTTCACAAAGCTTATGTTGTTATGTCCTCCATGCAGAACCACTTACAGACAGACAAATCCAAAAGCATTCTGTATTCCCCAGCTCATCAATCCACGTTTAAAGAGGATGGGATTGTCCTTGTGTTAAACACTGGCATTCTGTTACTTCTTCTGGCACAGTATTTTGTCTGAAGACTGATTCTGCAAAATGATGAAAAAAAAGCAGGTGTGCTAAAAATATAAAATATTCCCATGGCATATAATTGCAAATGGGGACTAATAATCACAGTGTGAATATGCAGGAAACACCAGAGGTGAGGTGGAGCCATCTCATTCCAGCTGGACAGGACTAACAGTACAGTTCACCAAAAAAATTACAGCCAAAATGCATCCTGATTGTTGAGTTTCACTCAGGATTCCTACACTGCACCTCCTTTCATTAAGTAACACCAAGTCTCTATTTTTTCTGTCTGCAAGAGATGGAAGGGAAAGGTCAGCACGTTGAATTTAGGATTATTTTTAGTAATTAGATGAAAGAGTGGAGTGTCATTTGTTATTTTAATGTATACTGCTTCTTTAAGAGCAGGCAACTAAAGCTCAAAGAAATCTTGAGGAACTCATCACACAGCTGTGATGATTTATATGCTGGTGAGAACAAAGAAATTATTTTCTATCCCCATATAGAACAGAATAATACAAAATATAGCATTGTCTCATGGAGATAATCAATATTGAAGGTACTTGAAATACTTGCATTCGAGCTCAAAGCTATTTACAGTGACCTTTAGTTGCAGAGCTGTTCCATGGGCCCTGAGGAGTGCAAATGATGTTCAGTCCCTTTTTCTGGTTTACTTCCTATCCCTCTGTGCAGCACCCAACCTGCCTTACCCAAACCCACTATTTTTAAACCCTACAAATGCCATTATGAACCAAATCCTGGAGTTTTCAAATTTTCAGAATGACTGTTTCTTCTTTACAGCATCAAGTACATTAGATACAATCCTAGCAATCACAAAATGATTTCTTCTGGCCCTAAAACCTTAATTAAGATCTAGTGGTTTGGCAGCAAAGTTAGGAACTGGAATCCTCCTTGTAATTGTGTAATTATTGCCACTTGTTTAATCCAAAGTAAGCAAGTCCTTAAAGCTGCTTGGGGTGTTAGTTCTTTATATGCAGTATGGTGATAGTACCTCTTGTAAGTGTAATGGAAATGATTTAAAATCCAGGGTTCTGAGTGATGGAAGAGTTCTCAATGTTATTATTTAACTAGTCCTGATTATGGATTTTGTATTGTGTGTGAAATGATAAATATCTATTTGTTTATGGTGTTCTTTTCAGTGGGCTAACACATGCAGCACCACCACATTAAATGTAATTGGTCACTTCTGTAGTCACTAAAGGGACACAATGGCCCTCACTTAGCCCTCTGTGGTCCTATTGATTGGAGATTAAAATAGGGTAGAGTTGGACCCAAAATGTTCCCATATCATGTAGTTTAGATTTTGACATCCATGGAGATGGTTCTATAAGCAGCTCTGCAGAAAAGGACTTGGGGGTGTTGGTGGCTGAGAAGCTGGACATGAGCCAGCAGTGGGCACTGGCAGCCAAGAAGGCCAATGGCAGCCTGGGCTGCAGCAAGAGAAGTGTGGCCAGCAGATGAAGGGAGGGGATTCTGCCCCTCTGCTCTGCTCTGCTCAGACCTCCCCTGGAGTATTGCA